>OX578148.1:42992631-43070131 GCA_951213105.1 Amaurobius ferox | reverse complement strand
TATATATATATATATATATATATATATATATATATATATATATATACACACACACACACAAAAATAAAGCTTCGGCAGATGATAATTAGCTAAATATTTCCGAAATGAAGCTGGAAGATTCATGAACGTCTGTAATTGCGGCTTTTTCGATAGTTTACCGAAATTATCAACAAAGTAGCTTAAAAAAATGAGAAAAGTTACAGAATATTTTACTAGGTGCAGCAAAGTTATAAAACCCCCTCAAAATGTTTACACTATTTTGAGCAATAGAATCTGCAATAATCATCTGCTTTCAGACCTTCAGCATTTTAAGAAACATAATGAGCGTTTTAAAAAGTTCTATCAACTGGGACGTATACAACACAATAAGCCCAAATCTTAAAAGCTCTGTGGAAGTATAATGGAATACAAAAAAAAAAAAGGAACTGAATGCATATTTATCAAGATGTAGTAATGGACAAACTTGTTTATAATCAGAAGAACCATCAATAAAAACACTCTAAAGCGCTCAACTTTATGGGATTCTTTTTATCATAGTTAATTTAATTTATGCGAGAATCTAAAAGAATTTGCCGGAGATTTACCGATAACTATAAACGATTATGAATATCCTGAGTGTTGATGATAAAAACACAGTAATAAAGATCGGAAAACTGGGGCATATATGTTTTGTGAATAGTAGAAAAGCCTATTATGCTATCTTTTGATAGGATTGCTCCTTTTGGTGATAAAATCACTCTTTTTACTTAAAGCTAAAGAAGAAAATTGTGTGATTGGCCTTTCTTCTCTTCTATAGCATAGCCACCCAATGCATTATCCACTAACTTGCACATTAACGTAGTGCAATTATACTTAGTAATCTAACGAAAAATCGGCAGTGGGTATAATCTGGTGGAGTCGAAATGGTTTCGCGTGAATAACATTGTAAAATGAAACTCCAATAAAATTCAATAAGTTTATTCGATTTTTACAAACTCGTTTGTTTCGTTTACAGGCTTTCAAAGCGCTACAAATTACTCATTAACTCCTTATTGCTAGCTAGCACCTTTAGTTTTAGCCCGATTTTATCTGTAGACACCGACCATAGATTTAAGGTCAAAATATCACATTATTTTACTAACTTAATTAGAGGTTTTTAAATTGAACTTATACTATATATCTGACGAGATTTTAAACTCAATCTATAAACCTGCCTGGCAACATGTACATGAATACGTATTTAAATACGTTTATTTCCATCTAATCTGTTCAAATCTTATCAATCATTAAACATCATCAGAATCCTCAAGTTCATTTAACCTCCTAACGTTTTATAATAAATCAAAATATCTCGTACTTGTGCGCCAATATTTCACAAAAGAGTAAGTAAACACATTGAGCTTCAATACTCGTGACAATTTAAATATTACAGGTTTCGCACCCATTGAAAAATCCAGGTTAAAACATTAAAATATCGAAATTAAAACCACTCTACTTCGAAAACAAAGAGTTCGATTCAACATTAAATTATATACAGTTGTAGGGCTTCCAAAGAGCAATACATTCTTGTTTGTCGTTCATGGCTTATATTTTTAATTTTTGAGATATAAGCATTACAATCTTAAAACACGGGCAATTTTCAGTCTATTTCAACTTGGCAAGACGATTATTTGAAAACTATAAGAGCATTTTAAAAATAAAATATAGATCTCGTAACCGGATTTCCAATTACATATTTTTTTCGCTTACTATTTATATCTATATTTTGTAGTTTCAAAGATATTTCGAGTAAATGCAAGAGAAATTGGGGAAAAAAACCATCACTCTCGAACTGATACTTTTTTCAAAAGATAAATCTCAAAATGTTAAAATATTGAAATTATTTTTGTATATTCATAATCTGTACCCTATTTCCGTCAAAACAAGTAAATATTGTTTACATTTTGTATCTATTAGGTTCTGAACATCCATTTATAAGCATCCAAAGTGTTTACATTTTTCGTAACACTCCGATTTCGCCACGCAGATACAAAGGGTAAGTTTAAAGTCGGGCATATCAAAATTCATTTCACTGCTGGAAGTTGATGAACGTTACTGCTGGTTCCAGCAGGACGTTGCGACTTGTCATACATCAAACATCAATATCCATCTTTTAACTGAAGTTTTCGGTGAGCGCATAATTTCCTAGGAATTGTGGCCCCCTTGCTCCCCAGATTTATCACTCCCTTATTACTTCCAATGGGGGTCATCTGAAAAATGTGGTTTACGTGAATAATCCACACACGATTGCTGAGCTGAAAACAAACATCACAACAACCATTTCAACATCAATACTGCCATACTCCGCAGAGTCTCTCAAAATCTGGTAAAACGAACACGCTTTTGCATTCACGAAACAGGACGTCATTTCCAAGATTTATTGTAACTCCTAAAGTTTGTCTGCTAAAAATAAAAGTTAACATTTCAACTAATCTCTGCAATATTTCACTTTTGTTTAAATTCTCATACTTGTACTTTTACGGGCAGTTAAACTGTAACGTGCGCGACTTTAAACTCACCCTGTAGATAGCATTTAATTGATATCCTATGAAATGAATGAATATTGGCGAAAACTTTGGCGCTAGATTACAAAAATTTATTACAAAAAATGACTTCTCTCGTGAATGGAACGAACTAGATACACAAGAATTAGGTTAACAGATTTGTTGCATAATGTTGCATATGGAAAGTCAGCCTATTTAAAAATACTTACTGCTTTTTTCTTAATGTTGTGCAATTTTCGTGAAAAGTTAACTTTAAAAAATGTGCAATATCACGAGAACAGCTCATGATAGCGTTTTAAAGTTCATGTCATTCGTTTTATAAAGACAAATTGCGTATAAAATGGTTATTTATTTATCATTATTGAAAGTTTTAATTTTCTAAAGATTTTTTTCAATTTTTCATTCGAAAATTAGAAGGTCTTCCGACCATTCGATTGCATTTAAAATAAACCAATAGGGTTCCAGTATTCCCTAATTATAATAATCTTGCCAAAGTACTTTCGAAACGCTCTGTTTGTTCGTGAAATATTTCATTCAGAGCATCGCGGACACACACACACTAACATACACGCATACAGAGAGAGAACGAGAGAGAGAGAAATCACTTCAAAAAAAGTTCAGTTCAAGTTCAGGGATGCTTGAAACGTGCTCTTCCGTCAAGAACTCGGATTCGAATTTTCAACCCCGTCCGTCACAACACTTTCTCTATGTATTGTACTATATATGGCGGGAATATAAACCATGTAATTAGTCCTTTCTTTTTCTATAGTAGCCATCTATGAATGCGTAATGTATTATCCGTTAACTTAGGCATGAATATAGTGTAATTATCCTAAATTCTCCAAGGAAAAAAAATCTGAGGTTGCCTTGGTATTATTTTTTCCTACAAACTAACAACCTTCGATTTTAATTTATTATATACATAATATAATGTATGGGGAAAGTATTATGACAAGATTGAAAACTCGAATTAGAGTTTTCAAACCAAATTTCGAACCAAAATGCTCTAATCACTGGGCTTCCCATCCCCGGTGATATTTTCCCGACAGATTGTGAAGCAATTTGATGAATTCTTTTAACATAGTACAATTTTTATTATTTCTTTCGTTCGAACACTCACTCTGTTTTCTTCCCTCATCTAGCGATATTTCAACACTACTTGTTTCTTTAAACCTTTTTAATGTCCTTTCGATCAATCTTCTTAACACATTTAAATATTTTACACATCTCTCGAAGTCTGACAATTTCTCTTGCCTTTTAAATGAAATTTCCTTATATCATATGCCGTTCTGCATCCACACTGATAAACAAAAGAATAAACACAATTTCAAAATATCGTCTGCTGTGATTCAGTACATTTCAGATTTTGAAAACAATGTGGTGTTGCCATCCTGAAAGCCATTATATAAAAATAATAGAATCAAATTAAATTTACCGTCACTTATTTCTGAGCACCTTATATCTGAATAATACGTTCAGAATGGTTTTAAAAAAAATATCCAGTGGAGGATTAGACTGCGTAGTTACATGTTCCCAATGCCCTTTTTCGATATGCTGATAATTTCTAACGAAATAAATGCACATATTCCCCAACCAGATTTATTTAGTTATATTTTGCGAAAACCTAACTTGCAACATATATATATATTAAGAAAACTGGGACTTTTGGGAAATATCACTGAATTAACGATCATTTAACACTTCTAAAAATTAAAGTTAATTCCTTTCATAACTTCTGTCGCTTTACCGGGTTTTGACACTTTCCAACATAGTTGAAAAGTGTTTATGACTTTATTCATTCTGTCCGTCTGTCCGTTAGCACGATAACTGTCGTAAAAATTACTTTATCAAAATGAAATTTTAGTATGTTGTTCAGATGGTCTATGGGAGCTATGGGAATATGAATGAATAATATCACCCAATTAGTTTTGGATTTTACCCGGATCAAAAAAATGAAATTCATTGAACCCTATGGGACCTAATATTTCAAATATTTAAGCTGAGTTAAAATTCACAAATTGCTTTAAAACGTTTAGGAAATATTCAAATTATCACGTAAAATGTGTAAAAAAAAAGTTCATGAAAATATATTAAGTAGTTCTTAAAATAAAATTGAAATAATAATTATACCCATATCATATGAAGAGGTCACGTAACTCATTGCAAAATGAAATATGGCATCCAATTTTTTTTTTTTTGCTTAGTGAAAATCGTGATTTTTAATGAGCGCTTCGCTTATATTTATATTTAGTGTTGCATCCGTCCTAAAATCGCTTTATTTTTGCATACTATCTATATATCTAAATCTGTTCCTACGCAATTACAATATTTTTTATTTTAAATGATCACTAAACTTTGATTATTTCTACAATGAAGCCTAATTTTAATGAACGCAGAATGTAAACAAATCAAGCGATTGTAAGATGAGTTGTATAAGAATTGCTGAATTTTTTCAACGCAACATTATTTAGTTCTGGAGTCTGGAACATAAGTGATATGAATGATTTTACATAAAGAAGCAGACGATTTTTTAGCATTACCTTTTTTGATGAAGTTTTAAGTTTCCAAGTAAAATAAATTATTGTAATACTGTGATAATTTAAAAAAATTCACCGTTGAATGTATTGAATTTTAGTGATGTTTAAATAAAATTGCATTTCAGTTGGAAAGTGTTTCATAATCAATGCTTTATGAATGATTAATCTTTCTTGTTATTACTTTTGATTTAAAATAGAGTTTCTCTATTCGTGAGACAAGTTTGTTTGTTAAGGAGTCGTACCAGAATTGCGTTTAATTAGCGTTTTGATAAGTAATTATATTTTGCCAATAATCATAATAATAAGCACTGAATTTTAACTGATTGATTGGATAACATATCAAAATTATCAAACACAGTGCCTGTTATAACCCTTGACGGGGACCCCTAGGCAAATGATTGCAATTATAACATGTTACCCTTCATTTTAAAGGACTTGAGAAAAATAAATATTTCAATTGATAAAGTTTGACAACGCACCCCCCTCCCCCCTTCACGAAGGGGGATAATGACGTAAAAAGCACAAACATTTTATCGCAGCTATTTTTACTTTCCTTATATACATAATGTATAAGGAAAGTATTGTGACCTGATCGAAAATTCGAATTCGAGTTTTCGACGGAAGAGCACGTTTCAAGCATCCCTGACCACGAAGCAAACATTTTTGAAGTGATGTCTCTGTGTGTGTGTGTGTGAAAGTATGTGTGTGTGTGTGTCAGTGAGTCTGTGGAGACGATAACTGACGAACGAATGGATCGATTCGAACGAAATTTGGTACAAAAATCACAATTCGTAAACACTGGAAGCCTATTGTTTTTATACGCAATCGAATCAGAACCCCCCTAAATTTTCGAGGGAAATTTTGAAAAAATCGTCAAAAAATCAAAACCACTAATAACGTTGCGCAAATAGATATTTCTTATGTAATTTTTTATTAGAAAACGATTGACATAAATTTTAAAACGCTAACATGAACCGTTCTCGAGATGTTGCACATTTTTTAAAAAAATTATCAAAATGTCATATAAAATAAAAAAAATATTTCCTATTGAGAAATATGTTCACTTTTCATATGTAATAAATACCATGCGATAAATTGGGTGACATCATTTTCGTGGAATTAGCTCGTTCCATTCATGAAAAAAGATACTTTGAATAATACTTTTGTTTTTGAATGCCAATAGTCATTTATCTGCAGTAAGAATAACTTATTTCTTCGTCCATAACGCTTGGCGATATTTTGGCGACGAATTTGGCGGAATGTCGACAACTTGGCGACATTTTTAATTGTTGCCAAATTAACAAAAATCTCGCCAAATGAATAAAAATGATGCTAAATCAATGAAAATGACGACTAATTGAAGAAAATTCAATATCTTGGAAAGTATATAAGTATCTACTATAAGAACATTTTTTTAACTGTAAAAGTAGTAAATTCATTGCATTATATAAGGAAAGTCATGTGTTGCCCACATCAGATTTTTTACTATAATAATTGGAACTGTTAAGTTTCGTGATCATTGAGGATATAAAGTTTCATCAAAGTCCATTAATATTTGTGGCACCAATTGTGCACACAAGAAATCAATCACAGGCAGACAGCCATCGCTCTGAAAATAGTCAAAACGTGTTCGGGTAGTACTAAAACATATATTGACATCAAAATCTCGAAATCAAAAATGTTCGTGAAAACAATATTTGCTCTATACAATGTTCTATAGTATGAGAAAGTGATAAAAGAAATTAGTAGAAATGTAAGAATATACATTAAACACAGAAAACGGAACATTCAGAGCTGCGTTGTCTCCCAACATTTAACTACTTTGCCTATTGTCAAAAATAGCGCTATCCATCACTGCCACTATATCTATAGAATCTTAGTTTTGATGTTGTTTAATCCGTCTTAATTTCAAGACTATTTAAATTTTATAAAAATTCGAATTATGGTTTATTGTGCAAAGGAATAGTCAAAAAGCTCAAAATAACTTATTGAACGTTTCAACTCTAGTTCGAATCTTGATTTTGGTCTCACTCGATCCGACTCATCTTCTGGGTCAACGGAAAAATCTAATATTCCAAAAATTTAAGGGCGGCGGCGCAAAGTAATAAAAAAATACTCAAAAACACTTTACTTAACACTTTGCCTCGACTGCGAAACTGCGCTCTAAAGCAATACTCACACATTCCCGTCGAGGAGATATTTATTCTATAGGACGACAGACACGATCAGCGTTTTCATATGTTCTTATTTGAATACTAGATGGCGCTAAATGTCCATTCTGACATCTCCAACGTGGTCCCCCAATGAATCATCCATTCTTATAGAGCTGTGGAACATGGTTTTGCCTTATTATCGAGTATTTTCCTCTCTAGTTATAGAATCTTGGTTTGAGTCTCATTCAATCCGTCTCAGCTCCCAGATTAACGAAAAAAAATTGATACTTTTAAAAATGATGCGAAGGGACTCTTAAAATTATATTAAAATTATTTAGTATTTCCACACTACCTAATCTTGGTTTAGGTCTCACTCGATCCTTATCAACTTTCAGATCAGAAATATCGAAAATTCGAATAAGGGGTGACGATGCAAAATGATTTTCGAAACTCTTGCACCAATTTATCTCACAGAAGTAACAAAAGTGCAATTTGATATCCCTCCTTTCCCTCCCAATCAGAAAAATTAAACAATTAAGTCATTTCGTCACGTGAGAAATTCAGATTTAATATCAACATTTTCGATACTTCCTTAAAGAAAGCAGGCACATGAAAATTAGGTGATAGTTGTTTCGGGAACGTTTTGATCCCTCTTCATCAGATCAAAACTGTGTCTATCTTAAACGATCATTGAAAAGATACTGGTTTGACCTGATCAAGAAGGATCAAAACTCCCTGGAAACGGTTGTCACCTAATTTTCATATTGCCTGTTTTCTTTAGGGAAATATTGAAAGTGTTGTTATCACAAGCAACAGTTTTATTTTGTGAAAGTTTAATACATTTTCTTGTTTAACCTGTAAACAGAATTATAAAATTCGAACCATTTTTATACTTAAATGACTGGAAGAAATTTTGATAATTAGAAAAGTTATCAGCAACTTATATTAAGTGTTGTTATTGAAACCCAGACCGTCCGACCTACCAGAAAGGTGTAAGGTAACTGTTTGGACGGTCGGGAAGTGCCACCCAATTTAGACTGGAACCCAGTGGGGGAGGCATCCACGGGGACCGTACCCTCCTTCCCCTACCACCAACCTCTCGGAAGGACTTTCGGACCCACATGTTTAACGTGATCGTACTCCGCATGAACACGGCGGCAGTTTTGGCAGTGGCTGGAATCGAACCCGGACCTACCGAGTGCAACTCCAGCGCGCTAACCAATGGGCTACCGCGCCCCTTATATTAAGTGTGTCGATGTCACGTTGTCATTAAGTGTGTCGATGTCACGTTTAATAACAACTAGTTATTTTAAACTCTAGAAGCGCAGGTGTAAATGGTTAATTATTTATATTGGTCGAATGAGCTGCACTGTCTGGCGTGTGTCCTTGAATTTTAGGAGTGCAAGAACTGCAATCGGGCTAATGGAAGGGGCCTGTGCCTGTGGCAGCCGACACTGCTTCTGCAAAACATCGATCGAAAATACTAGGAATCGGTACTCGAATTAAATGTTCTGACCCGAAACTAGCTTTTGGCCTAATCTTATAATGTCGGTCTTGTAAGCTCCAGGTCCCAAGTTCGAAACTGGCTGGGGACCAAACATCATCAATTCCTACACAGACCTCAACGCATAACTTGACGTACCCTGTTGACGGTCATAACGTCAAGTTTTTAGATAAAGACTTGACGTTAGATAAAGATTCTTATATAAAGATTTTATCATCAGAAATTTCTGAGATGAAAACCGGGGTTTAAATATTTTATTTGATCTAATCTACGTGGCGCATTCTGGAGACTGAAAATGGTAGCCAATATTTAAAGCATCTGAAAATGGTAGCTAATACTTAAAGCATCTGAAAATGGTAGCTAATATTTTTGCTTTGGCTGCATTCGAAATACAAGTTATCTAAAAAATTCTCGTACACAACGTTTAAAAATGTAGTACACGGTAAAGCTCCTTTGGACGAGCCGGACGGCCTGGGGCTTTCACGGTAAAGCTCAAATACAGGAATTCCTAATGTCACGTGGTTTATAGTGTGGTTTCGTGAAATTGTAATCTTCCCAGGTAATGGTGTGAGTCAGCCAAGAATCTACCACAAACATAGAAGTTAAATCTGCTAAAGGCATATTATGAAGGCAAATTAGAAATAAAATAAAGGTATTTATACTCTTTAAGGAGAAGGGGAGCAAGGAGCTATTATCAGATAAATAATGGGAGGTGTAGTTAGGGTTGCCACCTGTCCCGATTTCGAAATAAATGTCTAGCGTACATACTTCACCCCCACTGTAAAACATTTTGCAATCTTTGCTCATTTTTTTCAGCTACCTTGTTTATAATTATCGTCTGCCGAAGAGTTGTTTTTGTGTATATATATATATATATATATGTTATCATAACTACCAGGAGCCTTATTCCCCATTATGGACAGCTGACTCCCCTGAAACTTTAAGTAACATGCTTGCAAATGTTTTACAGAGACAACCAGATGTGCCTACTTTTAAATTTCTGATCATTGTTTTTGGAACTAAACTGTTTTATTCTTTCAATACTAAGATTTTATTATTCTACAAATGTGTTAATGATTAAATATTTACAAACTAGTGGCAGGGCACCATTAATTGTAAAATTTTTAGCAAACCAAGTCGGAAGACACGTGAATCTGACCATGAAAGCTTTGAGAGTGAGACTACAAGAGGAAACAAATTATAGAGTATTACATGTCATTATATATATTCTGAAAACAAATTATAAAATAACATGTGCGGAATTTTGATTTTGTTTCAGGACAGAAAGCTTTTTTAAAAGCTGTGAAGAGCGATTTAAAATAACAGCTTTAAATCAAAATCGCTATCATCGCATATATAAACCTCTCGGAAACTTTATCTGATTGATAGAATCTACATGTGTTCTTAAACTAAACAAATCTTGAGCAGAAAATTACAGAAATCAATGTCAGAAATGAACCGTATAATGTAATAAAAATATATTTGACCTTAAGCAAAATTTTTAATAATGACATTTAAATGCATCCTTAATTCCTGCCAGTACCATTGATTACGAACGAGCCAATATGCATTATCTCCTCCTCCCCCCCCCCTCCCCCCATTTCCAAAAACTTGATGCATGTTCAAAAATTGCCTCTCGACTATTTTAGGAAAGTGGCAACCCTAGGAATAGTCCATAAAAGTTATCCTGGTCAAGTCGCCAAAAGCGCCCAATTTCAATAACGATTATTCAATCTATGGTATGACGATCTATATATAAACCCATTTGGATATTTATAAGCACATTTAGAAGATGGATACTGTTCTTTGCTTCAGAAACTTAAATTCCTGTCAGTGAAATCGATCACGGGAGAGCCAAAAAGCATCCTCCCCTTCCAAAAACATTCGATGCTCAACAATTGGTTCTCGACTATTTTAGAAAGGTGACAACCCTAAGGGTAGTCCATAAAAGTTATTTTGGCCAGAAACACCCAATTTCAATAACGATTATTTAATGTCAATAACATTACGGTATGGTTCCATCTACGTATAAACACATCTGGCTATAAGCGCATCATAATAATCAACAATTGGTTTTCGACTATTTTAGAAAGGTGACAACCCTAAGGGTAGTCCATAAAAGTTATTTTGGTCAAGTCGCCAAAAACACCCAATTTCAATAACGATTATTCAATGTCAATAACATTACGGTATGGTTCTATCTACGTATAAGCACATCTGGCTATTTATAAGCGCATCATAATAATCAACCTTTAACGTTGCTATACTAACGAAGTATTAATTTTTAAGACTCTCAAGGACAGTAATTTGAGAGAAATTTGATATAAGTTCATAGAAATCTTAAATTATCAGTGTACATTTATTATATACATATTGTACAATCGACTGTATTCTTTTTAAAAAATCCAGTAAAAATAATCACTAGGGTGTCCATATAAAGATGACATCCCCATCACAGACAATGCCGCTTGATGAATCATTGGAACATTGTATTGCAGAATGAGACGAATGAGTTGTAATTACAGTCTTCCAGAAGCTTATTAATATTTATGCTGCCACAACAAAAAGTTCTCCCCCCCAGTTATTTTGAATCAATTTCTTACTGGAAGATTAATTTGTAAAATGTTTTGTTCAATCGGAAAAATAATTACGGCGAAATTTGCATATAAGTTGTGGCATCGGGTCATTTATAAGGAGAATTGTAGTTTGAATATCAATTTGTTTTGAGTTTCTGTGACGACTATGTGGATTCAAAGTCACAGCTAAGAGAATTCAAATTTTTGTTGATAAGAATGTTGTTGTATGTGTTAATAATCATACAAATTTGGCAGTAGCTTCATTCCGATGGAGCCGAAAAGGGTTTGCTTAAATAACGCCTTGTAAAATAAAAGTCTAACAAAGTTTAATAAGCTTATTCGTTGTTCACAGTCTCTCTTGTTTTATTTACAACAAATGGTGTGGGTCTATGTTAACTAAAGTAAGATCATAGTTAAAACAACTTAGTCTTTTGAAATTATGAGTGATTGTCAAGTGTATATAAGTTTAATGCGTTATAATATCGAAATCATAACCACTGTTACGAAATATAAGAATTCAATTAAAAATCCAATTATATATCTTTGTAGGGCTTTCAAGATCAGCAAATTGCTCACTGTTCATAACTAGCTAAAATATCGAAATTAAACCCGCCTTTTCAAAATAGTTCAAAACATTAAAATATCAAAATTATAGTCACCACTATTGTTTCGAAAATTAAGAACTCAATCCTAAATCGCATTATATATCCTTGTAGGGCATTCAAAGGGCGGCAAATTAAGTGTTGATAACTAACACTTTAAGTTCTTGAGAAATTACTGTTACAGACTTTAAAAACGGAGATTTTTCAATCTTTTCTAATTTCAGGAGTGGGAGATTTCAATGGTTAGTTCACAGGGATTGCACTCGAACGACCCAAGTTAGATTCCCGGATCTGCCCAAACTGCCCACGTATCAACGCGGGGCACTTTAAATAAAAGTAGTGGGTCGTAAGTCCTTCCGAGAGGTTCGTGGTAGGGAAAGGAGGGCACAGTGCTTGTAGATGCCACCCCCAATGGGTTCCGATCTAAATTGAGTGGTACTTCCCGGTCGTCCAAACAGATACCTTACACCTTCGGGTAGGCTAGACGGTCGGGTTGAAGAAGCAGAATCTTCTTCAACTTGACAGTACGGATGTTTGAAAACTACACGATCTTATAATTGATTTATTAGCTTTAATTTGTACCTAACATTTTTGTCTTTATTTAAAGGTAAAAAGATAGAACATGAATCATGACGAATAGGTTACAATTATATTACTGAAACACAGGAAAATTGAATAAAAGAATAAGTAAAAAAAAACACTTCAAATGAAGACTGCAAATCGTTGTTACAGCTGGCTAATGTTGCATATTTTTATAGATATTACAGAATAACACCCTGTCCATGAATAGAAAATCTCTGCCACAAATCGTAGAGTAGGTGCTTGAAGAATTCGAAAATTGGTATTTTGTAATTAACTTCTAACCTGCAGGGTTCAATTGCTTGGTTGCCACCACTTATCTTGTTAAAAAATTGTCCCAGTCGGAATTCGAACGGCTGGGACAATCAGTCGACGCGCTATCCATCGAGTTAAGGGACGATAATATTTCTTTTATAGCTAAAGTAGGCCTTACTCAACTAGACCTATATTCGAATTTTCATTAAAAGTTCCATTGCGTCTAATAAATTTTTACTGAGGGCACGTTGGCAATATGTCAAGAGACATCGGTGACAAGACCTCATTACTCAATTTTCTAAGAAATTTCCGGTGGATATCTCAAAATATATCGCAGTATTCTTGTTCCAAGCACTCAGACTACTTTCAAAAGGGAAAAAAATTAAATTAAAAAACGTTTTATAAATTTAGAAAAGATTTTCAGCAATATCACAGACATCAAATCAATCCCCGTCTTGTCAACTCTCCAAAACCACTTAAGGACTGACAAGCAGATCGAATGCGACGGAGAAAGATATAAATAAATAAAAATCACTCCTTCAAACAAAACAAATAAATAAATAAAAAAGAATTCCCGCATCTTTTCCATAAAAAATAAACGGCGACGACTCGGCGCAAGGATTCGCCCCAAGAAGAGCCGCCAAACGCCTATTTACGCCCCCTTTTAAACGCTTTAGCAAGCAGAACGGCGCAATAAAATAGTCCGCCCTGGGAAATTCTCCACTTTGTGTATGTGATCTCTGTTACTCAATACATTTAGTGGGAAATTCGCCAAATTTACCAGACTATCAAAGGGACAGCTGAGTAACGAGAGGCTGTTGAAATTTACGAGAAGGCAAGACGAGGCACAGTGTTATAGTGAAAGCTATTTTTTCATTTTTATGGCAGCTTTTAGATTTTTGCAGATTAAAATGTCCCAAAGACACTTCTTTAATAGGGACTCATATAGTAAATCACAGCGTACTTTAACGTTGCTGTTCTGTGCTGCCATTTATGTGGCGATGTTTTGTTGGAAGCCTTGCAGAATGGATATGAGTTTGTTTTTATGGGACTTCAGACACATTTGATATGATGAACACAAGAAGTAGTCATAAGATGGGGGAAGGAGAGTTTGTTAAGAATGAGATAGAGATATTGATACTATCATGATATTTTTTTTTTTTTTTTGGGGGGGGGGGTCCTTCCTGAAAGATTTTCTAATGGATTTTGCAACGTACATTCTCAGTTTTAATTGTCTCAATTGGAAAGATACTTGTCTCGTGATCAAGAGGACGCATATTCGATACAGTGTTTACAAAATAAATGGTCATCAGATGGAATATTTCCTGCGGGAAAAAAATTTCAATCAAATAATATATTTAGCATGCGTCCCCCCACCCCTCTATCACACACACATACACACATAGCGCCAATCTCTTCTTGTCTCTCTGGTGAGTTCACGCGTTATTACAGAGATGTACATATTCTCAAAATTGCTGGAACATAGGCCGTTTTTGAGATATTACAGGTTTTAGATCTAAAATAGAAGAACTCATAAAATAAATAAATAAGCTATTCCAAAATGAGTGAATGCTTTGTAAATACTTTTAACCCGAACACTATTGTTTATAAATTATCATGAGCCATTCTCGAAATATTAGACATTTCATTTTTTCTTTTCACTTATCGCTTAAAGAAATTGAGCAAATCGAATATATATTTTGGTAAAAATTTTTCAATCAATCAATGTCAGAAGTCTGTCGAGGAACTTAAAACAGGGTGTTTTCAAACATCGAAAAAAAAAAGCTTAATTGTGTTAAAATTTTTTGCAAAGATAACTTTTTCATACAATTTACATTTAGAAGCAAATGACATAATTTGGGAAATGCGCTATTCTTGATATATTACGCGTATATTAACTATTATCAAACAACTGAATGATTTGTAAAAACTTTTTACCAAAAATAAATAGAACATTACAGTGTTTAATAGTAATCATACGGTTTAATAGTGATCGTGATATTAGAACTTTTTCTTTTCCACAGGGAGATCGGCATATCTCTCAAAATAATCAGGCTAATTGCATAACATTTGGCATGTTTATTTTAATCATTAGCACCAAGTCTATCGATTTTTAGTGAGATTTAGTATTAATAAAGTTCTAATTTGTGATTTTGTTTTCCCGCAAAATTGAAATTTGTAAATCTATCGGGAATGCTGTTGTTGGACACATCAGATTTTTTTTATTTTGGTATAAACTAAATTTTGTTTAAAGGAAATATTATTAAACTTTTAGAAACAAGAACTCTTTTAAGAATCGGATTAAGCTTTCACGAAATCGAAATATATATATATATATTTTTTACTTTTTTTAATTTATATATTTTTTTTTTACTTTTGTAAAATTCGAGAAACAGCTCGGAATGACGAATATTTTATGAGATATGAGAAAATTCTAGAAGTTTCTATAGAGAGTCTATAAAAGGAGCCATCATTCAGTTGGAGAACAGTTGACGTGATACGAGCTACCATGAACTGTGATATTTGTCAATGTTTTGAGAATAGTAGTGTCTGTTTTGTGAAATGAGTGCAGCATTTAAGTGCTGTTTTACTCTATTTTGCTCCTGTTTACGGTGTGCTTGTAAATAAACACGTGTTGGTTATTCAAAAATTTGGGCTTTCTTTTTTTTTTTCTTTTTTTTTTCAAATTTATCATGAATATTGTTTACTTCACTGCGGGTAACATCGTTTATGTTTCGACTTTCTACAACTAAGAGTTGTTGAGGTATTAATTACAAGGACGTAATTACGTGCAGACGATTATTTACCAAGACTTCATTTGAAGAAAATATATATTACGTTGCTTAGCAACGGAATTAAATCAAATGTGTTTATTCTGCGGACGACTTGTATTTTATTTATACGGCTGAAATAATAAAGGCATTGATATAAGCATAAATGTTATAAATGAACATTATATATTTGATTAGCTTGTACCTGTTACGGCCTTGAAAAAAAATTCATAAAATAAATAAATAAGATTACGGAACTTTCTGATTGTCATTTGTTTCATTTTAGCAAAAAAAAAAAAAAAAAAAAAAAATCCAAATTGATATGTTTTCTGCGTTTTGCCGATTTTTGAATCAAGATAAAAATGGAACAGATCAAGTTGGATATTTTGCCATCAAACCCCAATTAAGCAACTAACCAATTAACCAAAAAAGGTACAGGCAAATAGTAATACTTCCGCTGTAGCGTATATACTATGCCTTTAAAGATAGTTTTAAATGAAACAAAGACGACGATGCTTATGCTTCTTTTTAAGTGAATTAAATTACATATTCTATATAACTTCTTTTGGAAGATAGTATCATTTAGAAAAAGAATGTGCACATATTTTTAATCACGAACTACCCCGGGCACACCTGCTAGTCAATTCAATAAAATTCCATAAAATGCAAAATTCAATCAACTTTCCGTAATGAGAATGGAACAAAATCACCTTTCACAGCTATAGAGATATTCATCTTCAACTCCTTCAGTAACATTAAACGAAATCCTCGTCATTGTACAGTACCATTAATGCAATAAAGGAAAAGAAAATTAGCGGAATAAAAAAAAAACCTCGAGCATTTTCAATGAGTGAAATTACGGTGTACGCAAGGCTAGATTTTGGGGCGTGTTTGGGCTGAAAGCTACTCTGTAATTCAGTTAGCGCTTTCCTGGCCCCATTAGCCCCTTTCTCCCGTTCATTGAACAGAGCGAAATCTCTGCTGGTCCCCCTTCTTTCTTTTGCTTCACGGAGATATTTTTGTTATTTTGTTTTTATGATACCTGCGCTCGGCAATTTATGGAGCTTATCAGGTAACCCTGGATTTTTCTTCAAAAGGTAAACGGTTGTTGGGAAGATCGAAAGATGGCTCCAAAAGGGACTAATTTCTGTCGCCAATAGAATTAAATGAGAAGATCTTAGATAGCTTTGTTGTGGAGAGTTCATGATGTTTATTTTTGTTTTTGTTTTTTATTGTTGTTTATTTTTGTTTTTGTTTTTTATTGTTGTTTATTTTGCATTGGTAGAATGGTATCATTAATGAATTTGTGATAAACAATCTTTGCTTAAGGAATCCAATAAATCTTATGGCAGTAGAATGAAGAAAAATGGTTCAAACAGATAAAATAACAAAGTGGTTTAGAGGAAGACTAATTTCTATGATAGAAGTAAAAAATCTGACGTGGACAGCATATGGCTCTCCCTGCGGACCCGTTCTCTATGTTTCTTCAATAATTCATTAAATTGAATATAGATGTACAAAATAACACCCATGATTATTTTAAATGACATTGAATTTGCACTTTTAATTCAATTTCCGTTTTCCTTCGGTAATTGGACTTATTTTCAAAGGTGGCGTAGCGAAAATGCGAAAAAGCGAAAATATCTCGCGAACGGCTAGTCCTAAAGTAATGAGGTTGTCCTTATTCTTTTCATTGTCAAAAACTACGTGTAAAACAAGCATTAAATTAATATATTTGAGCATATGTAATCGTTTATTTTAGATTTTTACGATTTTTACGAGCCATATTGCAATTAAAAAGAAAAAAAAAAAAAAAAAAAAAAAAAGGCGGGGGGGGGAGGCTTTTTCCGAATCGTACCAAAATCTAATCAGCACCAGGATCACTCACAAGTGACTTATCTACCAAATTTTGAGAAATTTGGTTTATTAATTTTTGAGCTAGATTGGATGCAGGTAATTTTTGCTGGCCATTTCGCAAAAAAAAAAGCAGGATCTTTTATCCCGAATCGTATCAAGATCTAATCAACATCAGAGTCACCCACAAGGGACTTACCAAATTTTATGAAATTCGTTCAATTAGTTTTTCAGTTAGAATAAATACATACATTGCACAGACAGACACACACCCAAACTTCGTGCTAAAATTAGTTTGTTTTATCGTGTTCTAGAGGTCCCAAAACGTGTTGAACCGTCGAATACTCGAGTTGCGATTTTCTGCACGATTCTAATACTTTCCCTATACATTGCCATGTATTGCAGGGAAAGTAAAAAAGAAAAAAGAACTTGGAAAAAGATAGTGATTGTCTTTTACTATTTTTTAATTGCTAGACTCAATTATTATTTCACTTGAGATAAATAATCGCAAAAACATAATAAATCTGGTTGCGGTAGAATGGATGAAAAAGGTTAAAGGGGAGGAAAATAGCAAAAAAGTTTTGAAAAAGACTAATTCCTATCATTGAAAAATGTAATAAAATATTGGATAGAATTTCGTCCAGAGATTGAAGTAATTTCTTTCTATTTATCTGATGTGAATGACATCTATGGCTGGGGTATATATGGCTGAAATAGGAGCGTTATGAGAAAGGTAAACAGTTTGGACGCTTATATCACCGAATCTAACTTATAAAAATGTAACCAGTTGTGTTGTTAACTTGTTTTGCTAGAAATACGGTACAGCTTATAAATATACAAAAATAATTTCAATATTTTAATATTTTGTAATATTTTGAACTTTTATTTTTTTGAAAAAACTAAGATATTTTTGTTTGAGCGAGTTTTTGCTTCACTTTGCTTAATTTCTGTCGAAATATTTTCTAAACTAAATTATAAAAAGATAGATATAAACAATAAGCGACGAATATGTTCAGCAAGAAATTTAGATTAATATACATATATATATATATATATATATATATATATATATATACATATATATATATGTGTGTGTGTGTGAATATATATATATGTATGTGTGTGTATATATATATGTATATATATATATGTGTATATATATCTATATATATATATGTATATATATATGTGTGTATATATATATGTATATATATGTGTATATATATGTATATATATATATATATATATATATATATATATATATACATATATATATATATATATATATATATATATATATATATATATATATATATGTGTGTGTATATTTTACAAAGTTGTTATAGTTTTCGAGTTTTTATGAAGTTGATGAAGATTCAAAATTTTCCGTATCTTAATTTCTAATACTTATAATCACGAAAATTAAAGTGCTAGCTATAAGCAATAAATAATTATATGTGCCCCTTATAATTGTTATAAGTATTATTAGTATATTGGTTATAATTTCGATATTTTAATAATTTGAACTATTTTGCATAGGTGGTACTAATTTTGATTTTTTTATTATTTTGATTTGAAAATATTTAAAGAAAATATTCCATCCACAAAGAAAGATATTATTCGCAAAAAACCATTTCGGCTACATCGGAAAGTTCCGAGATTTTCTTTATCTTTGCATTAGTAGAGTGTATCATAAAAGTATGGTTTATACATTATCTTTACTCAAATAATCCGATAAATCTTAGTAGTAGAATGAAGACAAATGGTTCAAGCAGAAAATAACAAATAGTTTAGACGACTAATTTCTATCACTGATAGAATTTAATGAAAAGGATATTGTCTACAATCATGAAAAAAAATTCTCTTTTACTTATCTTTGCATTGTTAGGCTCTATTAACGATGTATTTGAGATAATTTATCTTCGAGCAATAAAAAGAAATCTAGTTGAAATGGAATGGGGGGAAATGGGTGAAAGAGAAAATAGCAGCAACTAATTTCTGTCAATGATAGAATGAAGGGATATTTTTGATAGAATGTTACCAAAAATCGATATTATTTTATTTTTCTTGCATTAGTAGAGTGTATACTTATGATACATAATCTTTATTCAAAGAATCTAATAAATATAATTGGAGGAAAATGAAGAAAAATTTGTTCCAAGCAGAAAATAGAAAATGAGTTTCGGGGAAGACTAATTTCTGCCCGTAATACAATTACATACGATTTCCAACAGAACTTTGTAAAAAAAAATTTCTTGCTGCTTTATAATAGCATTAATAGCACTACTTTACATTAGTAGACTCTATTAATAATGCGCTTATAATAAATAGCCTTTGCTCAAAGAATCTAATAAAACTGATTGAAATAGACTAAAGAATGGCCTGAAAAATGGTTTAAACAGAAAATATTAAATGCGTTTAGGGAAAATGTATACCACTGATAGAACTAAATAAAATCTTAGATAGAATTTTGTAAAAAGATCAATTATTATTTTTTACTTATTTTTGCATAAATAGACTTTGTCACTGATATATTTAGGTTAAATCTTTGCGCACAATCTAATAAATATCATTGGAATATAATGGCCAAAACTGTTCGAAAAATATCAAGATTTCAAGAAATTATATTTTTCATTGCCAAATAGAAGTAAAAAAAGATCTTGTATATATTTTAATTGAAAGAATGTGATTACTTTTTCAATTTGTTTTTATTCAACTCTGCATTAATTAACTCTGTTATTGATGTATCTGGTATAAGCGATCTTCGTACATAAAATCTGGAGCTAAAGTACAATGGGGCAATATGTATAAAGAAAAAAGTATCAGTAAGGTTTCAAAATAGACTAACTTTTATCACTGAATAAGATTAAAAAATCAAATAGTCGCTCAAAAACTGATGCAATAAAACACAATAAATGCAGCATTGAATACAAAAAAATGGGACTGCTCGTTTTTAAAGCCGTTTTCTTCTTCAAGACCGACAAGAATTGAACCTCACTTACTCAAGTATGTTGCCAACTTGAATTGCGCAAATGAGGTTGCGCTTCTTGTCAGGCCTGAAGAAGTAGGCTGTTATTTGCCTTTGAAACGACTAGACCAGTTTCTTTTTGTATTTAATGCTGCATTTGCGAATTTTTTATTTATTGTGAAGATTAAAAGGTGATTGGATGAATTTTTATCAGATGACAGTAATTATTATTTTTTTTTTGTTTTTTCAATATATATTTTAGCTACCTCTGCATTGGTAACTGTTATTAATATAGTTTTGATAAATAATCTTTACGCACAAAATCCAATATGACTGGTGTACAGAGGGATAAAGCAAAGAAAAAAAATAGAAAGACAGTTTGGAGAAAAACTAATTTTTATGACCAATAAAATAAGATGTCGTAAATATTTTGTAACTCATTCAAACCGTTTTAAAAATCAAATCTGAGGTCATTTCAAGATTATGTATGACATAAGTAAAAAGGCTGTATCTCATGGCCTGAAACTGAAGCTATGTGTCTAGCTACATGTTTAATAACTGAGACGTTTATTTCATGAAAGTAATAAAAAACTCAAAATATTAAATAAATAATGTAAAAAACAATCTAGATTTGTACAATTGTACAAGTTATACCAAACAAATAGAAATTGCTGTTTGGAGCACGAACATTTTGAAATTAATTTTTCCCCATTGATTTAACATTATCTGACCTTTGACGTCAGGTACAGTACATAGATCGTATAGTACATAGACAGTGCATAGATCGTATAGTACATAGACAGTGCATAGATTCTAACAGTATACATAGATCGAAATTTTAAATTCGGGTTTTTCGTCATGACCAAAAGCCCGATTAGTCCAGTCTCTGTTTCACCATGCGAACGAAATTTTCGAACACAATCAGATTTGAGTCGGCGTTAAGGAAGCTGCGCTCGAAACTCGCTTCGCTCTCAGCAGTAGAGTTTAATCATATATCATTCCTCAAATCTGACAATTTATATCAAATGTAACTTACTTTTTATTGTTTTTTTATACAAAAATCTGCAAGCATAATTCCCTGCGCTATGATTTTCTGATTTGCAAAACTTTTAAACGTCGACAACGTACTCCATAAAATGCCAATTTCAGTCGAAATTTCTGAATGATTTCATAAAAACGATTATTTTGAGAACTTACTCCCGCGAAACTCTCCAGGACAGCCACCTCTCCAATAACAGACACCGGTCAAGAATTACTAATTTAATTAAATAATTTCTTTAGCGATACTACTATATTACTGATATGGCTAATTCTGCAAGACAATTTCTGCAATTATTCGATCGTTCATGCAGGCAATTTCATCGTCACTTACGACTTGTGATCATGGCTATAATTTTCAACACCCACAATATTATCGTCTTTTCCCGTAGCCCACCCCAAAGGGGTCATCTCTCGGCCGATCTCAATCACCCCCTCCCTCCAATAATGTGACGCCTCCAATCAAATGGATCACACCCTTCGCGTCTAGAAAGGGTCATAACCTTCAGATAATAAATACGATGCAACTGATGACCCACTCGTAATGACTCGCCTCGGACCGCAAACATTAATGGCAAATAGAGGGTCATTAAAAAGTTAACAGGGGAGTGCCTGAGAAGACAGCCCAAAACGCACTGCCATAGGTGTGCTCCGGCTCTATCTAGTGCAAGTATTAAAAGATTTATGCCAAAAATTGGTTGGTCGTTAACTTAGCCGCTGCAATTTATAGCTGCCAGACAGATGGTTATGATTCTACTTCGGCAACCTATGCTCAGTACCATGGATAATGCTTTATCGCTTTTACAACATCAGTGTTGTTTGGGGGGGGGGGGTCTTCCCTTATAATATTTTTAATGTAATTCTGTGAAAATATTTTATACCAAGGAGACGCATACAACGAGATTCCATGAGTCCAATTATGCCATTATCTAATATCCATCTCTATATCCAACCATCTCAACTATTTTATATAGAACAGCGATCTATCTGTTCTATATAGAATAGTTAAGAACAACACCTCCAGATCTTGCTTGTCTGTATTTGAAATTAATCCGTTTAAATTTATATGCTTTCTATCAATGCTTTATTTAGAAATTTTTGAAAAGAGTTTTATTTTTAGATTAGGCTTAAGATATCTTTATCATAAAGAGAAAATTAATGTTAGAAATGTTCATTTTAGGAAAAGAATTTGTATTTGCATGAGGCTTTGCTGGAATTGCTTATGAAAAAGCACGCATGAGTATTAAACTTAGGTGAGCTTTGACTATAAACAATGACATACATTAAAAGATGATGGAGTAAATGTTTAGAGAAATTACAAACAAATCACAAAGAATAAAAAACTTTATAAGGCAACCTGCAATGAATGTTGTTTATATAATCTCATTAATGAAAAATATGACAAACCTTATTTTTTTATCTGAAATATTTCAAGGTTTGGAACAATTTTAGAGTTTTCACAATATTTAATTGGCATTGCAAATATACGATCATCCGAAACTACACTATGAAAACTACGGGTGAAATACACTGAATAATACTCTGATGAAAAATACGGGCATCCTCATTTTCATGATTACACCCTTATACAGAAGTAGTGATAGCCTCCGAGAATTGTTCAAATATTCTCTGGCTCGCAGCAAAAAATCATTTCCGATCACTATTTTCTCTGCGTTCCTACTTAGACATCAGGCATTAGAAACAATTATGCAAGGTTCAAAGCAACCTGAAAAGTCAAGAAAAATCAGGTAAATACAATGAAAAGGGAAAAGGGTAGGAAAAAATATTTAAAAATCTACTATTTCAGGAAAATTATTAAAAACTAGTACCATTTCAAGAACATTGAGAAAAAACCTAGTAAATCCAAAGTCACAAAGTGCGATAAGTGCCAATTCTAGTATTCAAGTGTTCTGCCACATTGCCCTTGAGAATCGATGTTCTGAAAGATATTAACCTTAATCAACTATATTACTGGAAAATATGTACTCCGTCTACAACAGCAAATGAAACATTACTAAAACAACTTCAACTTCTACTACAAGTTAACAGCATTGTGAGTTCTTTGTTTGCATTTATATTCTACATATCATATACAGGGTGTCCCAAAAAAATTGAGACGCGCTTTAATTCTTTACCTGTTGGAGATAAGTGGGCAATGTAAATTGCAAAAATGTTGAAAGTAAGGTAGGAAATAAGACTGTGTTCATGAAATAGTCCTCCCATTCATTTTCAAAAAGTTACATTTTTTTAATTTTTATACGACTCCCCTTAGACAAATTGGGTCATTCAGAAAATTTTTATTTTTATTAGAACAAGATCATTAAAAAACGGCATATCTGTATCTTTAAAATTGAGCGAGTTATATTTAATTGAAAATTGAACATTGTGAAGGGGGACCCTATATCAAATTAGGAATGTAAATTTGTGACATATCACAAAAAAGATAAAACTGGATGATAATACATAGTATACCCAACCGTAGTGAGTACCACTGCTTTATATGATCTGTGTAATGCTTTATTTAGATGCATTTGTGATAAAAAAATTTGACACGTATTAACGTATTTTTGATCTAAACAATTTCCATCGTCCATTTGTTTATGATCCCTATTTTCACTGATGAAACAGCCTTTCACATGGTACGGAAAAGTAGCATAAGTCAGATTTTTGTCTTTATCATAATTCAGTTGATTTTAAAGATGCAGATATGCGGTTTTTTTAATGATCTTGTTGCAATAAAAATAAATTTTTTTTGATTGATCCAATTTGTCTAAGGGAGTCGTATAAAAATTTAAAAAGTGTAACTTTTTGAAAATGAATGGGAGGACTATTTCATGAATGTAGTCGTATTTCCTACCTTACTTTCAACACTTTTGCAATTCACATTGTCCACTTATCTCCAGGTAAAGAATTAACGCGCGTTTCAATCTTTTTGGGACACCCTGTATAGCTTAGCCTGTTATTCTGTTGATAACACGTGAATTTGCAATGAAAACAGTAGATATGTTGATTTTTTGTTTTCACTAACAGTGTAATATATTCTACATAGCCTATGAGGAAATATGACAAGATTTATTTCCACCAATAAGTAATTTAAACTCAAATAAGTCAGGAGAAATGGTCTTCGTTGGTCAGGGAAAATGTACAGGCTACTTGCAAACTTACGATTTCATTACAAAATGGGTAAGTTTTTAGTGTTAAGTGTTTTGTCTTACATGGAACAGTCAAGTTATATTACTTCATAAATCATTAATTTAAATAAAATACAGATTTTGGATTGAGAAGAAAATCTAATATCGTAGTTAAATTGATTTAACCTAAAATTACCCAGTATGGATGCAGGTTGCCGGTGTCCTCCAGTTTTGCTTTTTAAAGAATAATTTTTAAAAATTATTTTAAATTCATTTCTTTTTGCATCAACATATTTTAAAGTTTGTATTCGCAATTGTATAAACACCGTGAAATAACTGAAATTTAAGAATTTCAGTCTGATGTTTTGGTAAACTAAATTATTAGGGATTTTCCTACTGGCCGATAGTTTGCTCAGAGATTCGTCTTGTTAATCACTAATATTCTAATTTCGATTCGAATCTGTTTAACAAACTGTGATTCTATCTTCTAAATGTATTTTCTTATAATTAAAATGATTATATTTGTATCATGTTGTATTTTGAGGTTTGCATTATATACGAATATGTGATTATTTTTTAGATGTATATAGAGGATGGATAAAGTAGTCATGATATATATATATATATATATATAAGGATATAAACAAGAAGAAAAGAGAAGTGAGAACGGGAGTGACCATATGATTTGTATAGAATGGCAGGGGTGGATATTTGATATGTATATATATATATATATATATATATATATATATATATATATATATATATATATATATATATATATATATATATATATATACACATCACACTGGATCAATAACCTAGACGTTAGTTTAAAAATTCAAAATGAAGACACATTAAAAATTAAAATATAAGACAAAACTGAATCATATAACTTCAAAGTAAATAAACTTCAACATTATTCATACAATCTATCTCAAAATCGGTATATAAAAATATTATTAATAATCAGTTATTAAGAATAAAAATGTTAAGTACACCATGTTACTACAAAGAGCATTTTATTAAATTCATAAACACCACTATACAAAATACATACCCGCCAAACCTTATTTTTTCATTTATTAAAACGCAATTTAATTTTAAATTTAAAACCTTGCTCCAACTATAGCAACATATTGACAGGTCAATCTCAACCGTTTTTAAATAAAAAATTTTAAACAAATTATCATGTCCATGTTTCACTTTCAACAGTTGCACTCTTAGTCTATCAACTTAACTGTAACCTGTTTTGAGTTGGAAAAACGCTTAGTCAGTACCAATTATTCTCCAGTGTAAGCAACACAAGGGGTAATACAATTTATATTATTGTATTATTATTCTTATTCGTCTTATAATAACATTGTATCCTCATATAAATACACAACCATACGCTGGTATATTTGATTATTTTATTTGATTATTTTTATATTTATATCTGATCCATTTTCTACTTTCTTTTACGTTGGGCCATGTGCATTATTTCTGTAATACAATTGACAGTAATGCACACAGAAACTTAGAATCAGTATTAACGAACCAGGTATGGCCCTTGATAACGTACATGGTTTCGGAAATGCTTTTCACTTTTTTCAATTTATTCATTTTCAAGAAAAAAAATTGGGAGTTAGAAAGACCTAGCGCAAAAAAATTTTCTACGAGTATTGTTCGATTATACAGTTTAGAGGGTATATATAATAGAAAATATATATACATTAGGTTCATTATTAAGTTCAACAGACAATTTTACTCGTAACACCTCAACAACGATGGCTTTAGCATACCCTCTGACTCTAAGTGACTCTTGTTCTTAGCTAATCTACGAAATTCTAGAAGTTTTTGAAACTTGCCAAAAGTCATCAAGTTGGCGATATTTCGCCAAATTCGTCGTCAAGATCAAGTGACCCAGACAATTAAATAATAACAATGATTTTCTATTACATATTCGTAACAATATAATATCAGGAAAGCTAAGCAACGTATATAAGAACAAATAAGAACAAGAAAGATCAAAAATGAACTTTATTCAAATGACGTCATTGAAATATAACGCCTGGTTCTCTATGAAAAAGCAGTAAAAATTTCATTCATAAACTTTTATTCCATTCCTTTCATTCATCACAATACTACAATAATTTATTTTACTTAAAAACTTAAAACCATGGAGGTAAAAGTAATTTAACTCTGTGCTTAAAACTTCCCCGACAAAGTCTAAAAGCGTCTGTTCTCTATGTAAAATCAATGACTGTTTCATTCATATCAACTATATTGCAGACTCCAGCGCTAAATAATTTTACGTTAAGAAATTTAGCAATTCTTATACAACTCATCTTATAGCTTAATGTGTTTACAATCTCCATAAGTGAAAATCAGGATCGTTGTAGAAATAATCAAAGTTTGATGATCATTTAAACTTAATTGTATTGTAATTGCGTTGTTTCATAACATTGATGCACAGAAATTAAGCAAAAATAAAGCTATTTTAGGCTGGCCACAACACTAAATATAAATTAAAAAGAACTTTAAGAATCACGATTTTGATGCAAGATGGATGCCATATTTTATTTTGAAGAGGGGTCATGTGATCGCTTCATGTCGCGGTCACGTGATCTCTTCATATAATGGGTGTAATTATTATTTTAATTTTTATTTAAAAAAACTATTGAATACATCTTTCTGAAATTTTTTTTATATAATTTATGGGATAATTTGAATATTTCCTAAAACTTTCGAAGCAATTTATTAATTTCAACTTCACTTAAAAAATGTTTGAAAAATTAGGTCCCATAGGGTTCAATATATTTCATTTTTTCAACCCGGGTTCCATCCAAAACTAATTGGGGGATATTATTTATTTACAATCTCATATGTCCCGCAGACCGTCTGCACAACATACTAAAATTTCATTTTGATATAGTCATTTGTTCAGTTATCGTGCGAACGGACAGACAGACAGAATGAACAAAGTCATAAACACTTTTCAACTATGTTGTAAAGTGTTAAAAAAAGAAAAAAAAATGTGTAATTACAAATTTGTGTGTCGCAAACAAAAAACGATCTTATGAGAATGCTACTTGAGTGCAGATTGTGGTGAAAATGTTGTCGTTTACGAAAAAGATACTTTGTGGTGAGAGAGATAGACCGTTAATATCAGTGTGAAAAAAGCTGCTTTTTAATTGATTCTTAAGAGCTCAGCTGTTGTGAAACATTCTACGGCATCTGTAAGAAAAGAAATTTTGAAAACTGGTTTCAGAAGCCGAAACAGATTAACGTGACAAAAATCCCAGGAACTACAAAGCTAACGACTGCTGTTGGCGTACATTAAAAAGATCTTAGAAACATTATCTTACGTTCCTTTATATTGTCTTTTTTTCTAATTATACTGTTTTTTTTTCTTTCCCAGAAGGATGTTTGTTAGTCATTTCAGTAAATTAGGACATTCTTAAGACATAAATTAGGACGACTCGAAAGAGTAAAACCTGCTCCCCGTCCCCTTTTGTTTGCGAATTGGCCAATTGTCCCTCAAAAATTTACAAAATTTGAATTCAAAGGCTATACAGGGTGTCCCAAAAAGATTGAAACGCGCTTTAATTATTTACCTGTTGGAGGTAAATGGGCAATGTAAATTGCAAAAATATTAAAAGAAAGGTAGGAAATAAGACTACGTTAATGAAATAGTCCTCACATTCATTTTCAAAATGTTACACTTTTTAAATTTTTATACGACCCCCTTAGACAAATTGGGTCAATCAGGGAATTTTTATTTTCAATGCAACAAGATCATTAAAAAAACCACATATCTGCATCTTTAAAATCAACTGAATTATGATAAAGGATAAAATCTGACTTATGCCACTTATCCATACCATGTGAAAGGCTGTTTCATAAGTGAAAATAAGGATCATAAACAAATTAACGATGGAAATTGTTGAGAGTGATTGCATCGTGAGCCTATGCGGAATTCGCAAAAATGTCTCCTATGTATTATCATCCAGTTTTATCTTTTTTGTGATATGTCACAAATGTACATTTCTATTTTGATATAGGGTCCCCATTTAGAATGTTCAATTTTCAATTAAATATAACTCGCTCAATTTTAAAGATACAGATATGCGGGTTTTTTTAATGATCTTATTGTATTAAAAATAAAAATTTTCTGATTGACCCAATTTGTCTAAAGGGGTCGTATAAAAATTAAAAAAGTGTAACGTTTTGAAAATGAATGGGATGACTATTTCATTAACGTAGTATTATTTCCTACCTTACTTTCAACATTTTTGCAATTTACATTGCCCATTTATCTCCAACAGGTAAATAATTAAAGCGCGTTTCAATCTTTTTGGGACACCCTGTATATGCTTAAATGTATGATTTAAATACTTCTTTTATACGTAATTTTTGACGACGAAAATGGTAATATCCACCCCATAACTCTATTACTAACCGTTTTCGAGATATATTAGTTTTTTCACAATTTTGTGCCTTTTTTTTTTTTTGCAAAATACAATCCATTTGCCAAATGAAAATGAAAATTGGAAAAATTGAATTAAAATTGCAAATTCGATGTCATTTCAAATAATTATCCATGTTATTTTCTGCAAACAGACTGTTTAGTGAATTATGGAAAAAATAATAAACACTAAATTAATTTGTACTGCCCATATTAAATTTTTATAATTCTAAATATTATTTTCAATAATATATATTTCTTTTTCTTTTTGTTTTAGGTAAGTAAATCTTCCATTCTTTATGCTTCTGAAAATACGAAAGGTAAGTTTTCTCTATCAAATTGTCTTAATACAGTCGCTAGTAAAAAAAAAAAAATCAAAAATACATTTTAGCTCATTCCTACCTAATGAACAAATAGATCATCATTAATAGTGGCAGATTTTATAAACAAATGCATTATTTGTCATAATAAACCTATCTTTGGGTTAAAATGCTATAGGGGGGAGGGGGATCCGTGGAAATGCATTGCAGATATAATCAAATAAAACTATCTTTTTATTTTTATAGTTAAGATTTTTTTTTTTTTACTTGAGCGAAAAGTTAGAGGAAAGTGATTGTAACTTGTACCACTTTTCTTGATAGATAAGCTTTTAGGTAGTAGATTAAGAAAACTTTTTACTCTGACAGATGTAGCCTAAGAAAAGTATGGTGACGTAGCCTAAGAAAGTATGGTGATTTAATTGCAAGTCGAGTTTTCGCTGTAAATACATATATCGGTGGGAACTGTAAGATACTAGAAAGAGCTTTTTTCGGTGTGCTAAATCGTTGGCCCTTCATACTCTCGAAAACTACTAAAGCCGATTTGCCTGCCAAGTATCATATACTATGTAGATGGGAAGGAAAAACAAAAATCCAAAAGTTGTATATAGATTAGCATGTAGAACGGTATTTTGTCAAAATCGTAGATCCTTCGTAATTTCGAAAACCACTGAAACGATTTAGATCAAAATGTGGGTAATATACTGCGTATATTGTCTAGATGTGAACGCAGAAAAAAAATTAAAAATATAGCTATACTTTGGCAATGAGGTTTGATCAAAATCGGTGGCCCTTTGTAATCTCAAAAACCGCTTAAACAATTTTGATCCAATCTGGATGGTATATACTATGTGTACACTACATAGATGCGTATGCAGCAAAGAAAGTGTTTTAAATTCATATAGGTTGACTTAGAGATCGAATACACACTGTTTCTCGTAGAAAGTCTCGGAATTGTCCAATTCCTCTAGTTTGAGTACTTATTAAGAACATTTCATTTTACCCATCAAAAGCAATCACCGAAGCATAATAACATCGTAATTGTCCTAAGGTAACTTCCCTTTTTAGGACACGCCCGGTTAGAGCGCGAAGAAGAAAGAAGGCCGTATTTTTAAATAATAACATTAATTTATTTACAATATTTAAACCTATATACAAGAAAACATAATACACAAAATGCTCCTCTTAACATATCTGCATTGATCACCCATTCTAATAACAAATCAAAATAAACATTGGTAAGGAGTCTCATAGACTAATTTGGAACAGATGGTAAGCTATCATGAAAACATCTGACTTAAACTGGTAAAGATTAATTTATTTGGAGTTAACTAGTTTATATTTACTTGGAGTCAAATACTACTTATTAAAATGGAGAGGGAGAGAGAGCTAAAAGATACAAATCAGGCACAGGCCCTTAAATGTGTAACTCACCAAACAATCGCCGAATAAACGACATCTCTCTGAACAGCATTTCTCAGAGGACTTTGTTGTGAACACTTCTTTACTCACTCCAAACTCAGTTCCTTCTCCTCGCTCCTTTTTTAAATTCTGAAAAACTCTCTCTCTCCAAGATTTTAAAACACGCCCCTGAGGCGCACACAAACATCCCATTGGATTCAGGGTCTTAACCCCTTGACCCCAAAGCAACGCCATTGGCTTTTAGACCCCCAGAAACAAAAGCCCCTTTTCAAGCCCCTGCGAAACCGATACTCTTTCGGCCAACTAATTCAAACCAGCCGAGAACCCTCTGACCCTTCCGAAAAGGACGCCCGTTAAATCTTTCGGTACGAATCCGAGATCTAAAGAAACTTCGACATCCTGGTTTTCTATTTCGAGTGCAGATGGCCGAACGAAAAGGCTGACCCCCAAAAACAAATAAGAAGATTCTAGGTCGCACTCCCGAAAATATTGGCTCATGGGTTTACCATGCGACAGTAATCACGTCGTATACAAGAAGACTCTACAAAAATTTCGCTCCAGTGACTGTAAAATAATTAGCTTTGAAAAATGTTTTATTAGAACAGAATAAAACAAAAATTAAAGAAATCAAGAAAACTGCATCAAAATCTTAGAAGCAAATAAATATATTTTAGAAAAGAACAAGAAAGTTCAATCATGCATAAAACATTGATTATGAAACACTTTCCAACTTCAATGTAATTTTATTTAAAGATCTCTAATCTCTAAAATGTGATACATTCCTCGGTAATATTTTTTAAATTATCATAATACTGCAATAATTTATTATTTTTGAAAACTTCATCGAAAATAAATGAACTTTATTCAAATGACGTCATCGAAATATAAATCACCTGACTCTCTATATAAAAGCAGCATTTCATTCAGAAACTTTTTCCCATTCATTTCATTCATCACAATACTATACTAATTTATTTTATTTAAAAATTAAGACCATGGAGCTACAAGTAATTAAACTCTATGCTTAAAACTTCATCGAAAAAATCGTCCTTCTCTTTGTAAAATCAATGAATATTTCATTCATATCAGCTATGCAGACTCCATGAGCTAAATAATTTTGCGTTAAAGAAATGCAACAATTCTTATACAACTAATTTTACATCTTTTGGTATTTACATTCTCCATAAGTGAAAATTAGGCTTCGTTGTAGAAATAATCTAAGTTTAATGATCATTTAAACTCAAATATATTGTAATTGCGTTGTTTCAGAATGTAGAAGCACAGAATTTAAGCAAAAATAAAGTGGTTTTAAGACGGATACAACACTAAATATAAATTAAAAGGAACTTTAAAAATCACGATTTTGACACAAGATGGATGCCATATTTTATTTGGAAGTGGGTCACGTGATCTCTTCATATAAAGTGTGCAATTATTATTTTAACTTTTATTTAAAAAATTACTGAATATATTTTGTTGAAATTTTTTTGTTATATATTTTATGGGATAATTTAAATATTTTTTAAAACTTTCGAAGCAATTTGTGAATTTTAAATTCGCTTAAAAAATGTTTGAAAAATTAGGTCCCATAAGGTTCAATGTATTTCATTTTTTCAACTTGGATTCTATCCAAAACTAAGTGGGTGATATTATTCATTTATATTCCCATAGGTCCCACAGACCGTCTGAAAAACATACTTAAATTTAATTTTGATTAAGTCATTTTTACGGCAGTTATCGTGAAAACGGACAGACAGAGAGACAGACAGGATGAACAATGTCATAAACACTTTTCAACTATGCTGTAACGTGTTAAAAACAGCATTTATATCAAACCGACTGTTGCTTTAGCTTTTCTAACAACTATATTTTTTATTCTAAAGACGCACATAATATAGTTCGTTTCATTCGATAGAAGATAGTTTCGAGAAGATATTTGAAAGAAGATACTTTGGTTAAAAGTTTTGTACTAAGCTAAAAGTTTTGTTAAAAGCTTTGACTCCTAACAATTTGCCAATAGTCATTTATATGAAAAGCGTTTCTCTATGTTTGTCTGTAACGCTTGGTGATAAATTTTGCGAACTTAGCGACTAATTTAGCTGAGTCCCAAATTAACGAAAACATCGTCAAAATTGTAAAAATAACGCTAAATTAAAGTAAATAACGCCAAATTGATGAATTAATTATTAAAATAGTTTAATATGTATGATATCGATATTGATAGTTGTTGTTGTAGAGACTCAGACCGTCCGACCTACCAGAAAGGTGTAAGATAACTGTTTGGTCGGCCGGGAAGTGCCACCCAATTTAGACCTGAACCCAGTGGGGGAGGCATCCAGAGGGACCGTACCCTCCTTCCTCTACCATCAACCACTCGGAAGGACTTACGGACCAACATGTTTAACGTGATCGTACTCCGCATGAACACGGTGGCAGTTGTGGCAGCGTGCAAATCCAGCGCGCAAACCACCTGGCTACCGCTTCCGAAAAGTGCCGACAGCACGCAGTGTTCCCAGGTGGTCACCCCCGCAAGTACTAACCGCGCCCGATGCTGCTTGACTTCGGTGATATAACGAGAACCGGTGTTTTCAGCACGGTAGGGCCGTTGGCGCGATATTGATAGTTGTCGCTGTTAGAGTTGCGCGAAATGTAATTTGATTGGATACTTCGAAATAGTATGTAGTCATCCGAAAACGCGCTAAATGTATAATTCAGTGTTAAAACACTGTACCTTCGATTTTAAGCAACATTTTCTCACTGTGGGAGAAATAAATTCATTGCATATATAGGGAAAGTCCTATGCTGCCCACATCAAATTTTTGTACATGACGACATGGAGTTATGTTAAAGTACATAAAATGAATTTATCAATTTATTCTGTAGTACTTAATTTTCTTAATATTATTGTTTATACAGTACATAATATGTTACTCTTGCCTGCAAAGGATTGTAGTCCCAATTTGGATTCGAATGACTTACCTTCGTTCGCCAGACAACGCTTTATACATGTGTCGCTCTAGGTCTAGGACGATATTCCTAACTACTGTGTATTGGGTCTTGAATACAAAGTTTCAGAAAAATCGTATTCTAAAGAGGACTACGCTTTACCCTGAGATGTTGAAACAAAAAAGATCAATCATGCATAAAGCATTGATCATGAAACACTTTCCAATTGAAATGCAATTTTATTTAAACATCTCTAAAATGCAATACATTCAGTGCTGATATATTTTATATTATCACGGTGCTACAGTAATTTATTATACTTGAAAACTTTGAACTTCATCGAAAATGGAAATGCTAGTTACACAAAATGAACTTTATTCTAATGACGTCATCGAAATATAAATCGTCTGCCTCTCTATGTAAAATCAATGAATATTTCATTCATATCACTTATTCCAGACTCTGAGCTAAATAATTTTGCATGAAAAAAAATTGAGGAACTCTTATACAACGCACTTTACAATAGCTTGATTTGTTTATATTTTGCATGCTATAGTACAGAATGAAAATTAGGCTTGGTTGTAGAAATAATCAAAGTTTTGTGCTCATTTAAAATCAAAAATATTGTAATTGCGTTGGAACAGAATTTAGATACACAGATAATACGCAAAAATAAAGCGGTTTTATGGGGGAAGCAACACTAAATATAAATGTAAACGATCTTTAAAAATCTATGGTAACAGCGGCAAAAATGGAGGCCAAATTTTATTTTACAATGAGTCACGTGATCTCTTCAAATATTATGGATGTAATTATTATTTCAATTTTTATAAAAAAAACTATCCAAGATACATATTTTGCTGAAAAATTTTTAAACATTTTATATGACAATTTGAATATTTCCTAGAAGTTTCGAAGCAATTTGTGAATTTTAACTTTGCTTGAAAAGTGTTTGAAAAATTAAGTCCCATAGGGTTCAATGTATTTCATTTCTTCAACCCCGGTTAAATCCGAAACTAATTGTGTGATATTATTCATTTGCACATTCCCATATGTCCCACAGATCGTCTCAACAACATACTAAAATTTATTTTCGATAAAGTCAATTTTACGACAGTTATCGTGAGAAGGGACAGACAGACAGATAGCTAAATAGACAGACAGACAGAATGACAAAATAACCAAAGTCATAAACACTTTTCAACTATGTTGGAAAGTGTTAAAAATACTCATTTTTATAATGTGCATTTGCGGTATAAATTTATAATCATTAAAAAATATTTAATTAATAACATTCAAAAGCCTCTATGCCTACAGAAAGCAAATTCTGATGAACTCACGCTGGAGGTACATTGTAAACAGAAAAAGAAAAAAAAAACACCCGGACAGCACTAAAAAGAACTTTTAATGAAAACTTCCTTCCTTTTCGCCATAAAATATCTCGCATCAGCATTTTCCATAAAAAAAAAAATCGCATTAAGTCTGATGGAAGTGCCTTTCCCTCCCCCTTACCACTCTTACGAACGTCTGTGGAGGACCATCTAGGACCACATAAGTGGCTATAGCGGATACAAGTATTTTCCTCAATAAAACGACTTTTTACGGTCTTTAACTCAAGGGCTAATTGGAATTTTTGCACCTCCCCCCTCCTAATGAGGATGAAGCAGTATGAGTAATCATTTTCATAAGGAGGGGGCGGAGGAGGTCCCCTTTTGCTGAATCACAAGGAAAATATTAATTAGAATTGCACTTTCATATATGCTCGCCGTTTCCGTTTAAGTCAGTGAAAGGACATTTTGAGCGGAAACTCGTTTTTGAATTTTCAATGGGGTTTTATTTGCTTTTAAGGCCACTTCATTTAATTCCATTGTAGAACGCCTGTTTTTGAGGATGTGTCGAAAAAATGTCGCAGACGGTATTTTGTTTTGCTTGTCTTTAATGATAGCAAATTGAACCATCTATACCTACCGCTAATGGACCCCCCACAAAACGTTTTATATTAGTTTTATGATTTTCCCATCCCCATAATACGAGTATATGGAGTTCGAGTTGTTATTGGGGGAAATAATGATGTCTGAATGGAACACATCTTTTGATCTTCTAGGGGGAGGAGGGGAGCAATTTTCCGGTAATTCTACGTGCTGTCCATGATGAAATTATATAGCGATAACGAATCGTTTTGTGGAACTTTCAATTCATTAAAGAAATGAAAATATGTGCACTAAAACGAATTTCATGGGGGTCTGAAAATGGCTCTGCTCAGTAGTTTTCCGTCTAGAACAGATTTCAATAGAAACTTATGCTGAAAAGTTATTCATTGGAAATTATTGTTTAACTTTTATTAGTTACTATAGAAAATATACCCGACTTTGCCCGGAATTTAAGATGAGCGGTCGTGTAGCCGTGTGTGCTTAGCTATGAGTTCTGGTGTAGTTTTTATCAACGATTTACATCTGAAATCCCGGACATCGCAGAACATTGAAGAAAATGTACCCAGTGTTGCCTGGGATTTAGAATGAGAACCTTTGATTACAATGACACCGAAACTCACAGAGAATTCTCGAAAACCAAAGAACGCTCTAATAATACGTTCACTAATATACACGTATTGTAGGGAGAGTAAAAACTTCACGGATTTTTGTACTTGTGTTGAAAAAAGACAATCTTAAAAAGGCTGAAAGGCTGTTTTAATTGAAACAGAGCGCATATTACTTTCCCTGCAATTTGTAATGTATAGGGAAAGTATTGGAATCGTGTCGAAAATCACAAGTTGAGTTTTCGACGGATTTACACGTTTTTTGACCTTTAGAACAGGAAAAAAATATTTTCAACGTGATGTCTATGTGTGTAGTGTGTCTGTCTGTGCAATGTATGTATTTACTCAAAAACTAATGGACCAAATTTCATAAAATTTTATAGGTAAGTCATCTGTGTGTGACCCTAGTACTGAATAGATTTTGGTACGATTTGGTATAAAAGAACCCTCATTTTATTTTGCGAAACTGCCCACAAAAATCTATTGTATCTCTAACGAGAAAACTAATGGACCAGATTTCACAAAATTTGGTAGGTAAGTCACTTGTAGGATACCCTGGTGCTTATTAGATTCTGGTACGATTCGAAAACGAAGAACCTGCCTCTTTTACGAAATGACCTGCAAAAATCTTCTAAATCTGAAATAAAAGACTACGTATGCTTAAATGCATCAATTAAATGCTGATTTTACACATACTTTTTGACAAGAAAAAAATAAGATCAACACCATTACTCTAAGACTAACCGCTCTCGAGATATTTGAGGGGTTTTTTTTCTTTTTTTTTTCCCTGATACGCCGCCTTTGAAAAAATGTCCAGTTACCAAATAAAAACAAAAATTAAATAAAACGTTCAAATTTTGTGCAATTAAACTCAATTTAATGAATTATTAAAGACATTAAGACAAAATTAATTTGAGTCTATGGCAAAAGCCATGTGCTGTCCAAGTCAGATTTTCTTTTTTCTTTTGGATATCATGCTCAAAATTGCTTGAACTTTTGCTTGTTGGAGCTGAATTCCGTTTAATAAGATTCTCCACGCACATCACTGTGGCTGCTTCTTATAATTATGTTTTGATGTTGCCGCTATACGCATTTATTCTTCATTTTCTGAATTATTGTCTGAATCATTTTAGGAAAATATACGTTTGTAAAATTCGGAAAACGATGCTTACAAATCTCGGTAGGTATCTTATCGTGAGTAACCAATCATTATACGCGATACGAACGCCAATTAAACTGAAGAAAACAAGGATTTGCAAAGGAACTGCATGTATTTTGATTCCCGAAATCAGCCGCAAAAGCGTAAATGAGTTTGACTGTAGGAATGATAATCACTTGAGTGATTGAATCATGTCAACAAGGTGAATCATTCCGGAGGAGATTACAAATCTAAAAGTCACGTTCAACGTTATCAGATTCTTCATTCTCCTTAAGGAGGACACGATTCTTTTCAACTGAAATTTCAGAATTACTTCATTTCTGTTCATGATTTAACATTCTTGTCAGGGATTTTTTCCCCCTTTAAGTGAGAGAGAGAGTTGGAAAGGTTATACAATAATAATATCTGAAATGTTAGTCATCCTTCTTATACATTAATATTTTATATTAATTTGGTCTTGTGTCATAACTGGTGACAGAATGAAAAAAAAAAAATGGAGCTCATTGTGGACTGTCATTCGCAGTTAAATCCTCTATTTTTTGCGATTTGTGTGTAAGAATCTAAAAAGTCTTTTACTTACAAACTATACAATTTTTTTAGAATAATATTTTATAGTGTTGTTGTTGAAACCCAGACCGTCCGACCTACCAGAAAGGTGTAAGGTAACTGTTTGGACGGTCGGGAAGTGCCACCCAATTTAGACCGGAACCCAGTGGGGGAGGCATCCACAGGGACCGTACCCTCCTTCCCCTACCACCAACCTCTCGGAAGGACTTACGGACCCACATGTTTAACGTGATCGTACTCCGCGTGAACACGGCGGCAGTTTTGGCAGCGGCTGGAATCGAACCCGGGCCTACCGAGTGCAACTCCAGCGCGCTAACCACAGGGCTACTGCGCCCCATATTTTATAGTGTTGTTGTTGAGACCCAAACCGTCCGACCTACCAGAAAGGTGTAAGGTAACTGTTTGGACGGCCGGGAAGTGCCACCCAATTTGGACCGGAACCCAGTGGGGGAGACATCCACAGGGACCGTACCCTCCTTCCCCTACCACCAACCTCTCGTAAGGACTTACGGACCCACATGTTTAACGTGATCGTACTCCGCGTGAACACGGCGGCAGTTTTGGCAGTGGCTGGAATCGAACCCGGGCCTACCGAGTGCAACTCCAGCGCGCTAACCAATGGGCTACCGCGCCACCCATATTTTATAATGTGGCGAAGTTCAAATTATATTATGGAATAAGTGTATAAAAGTACTACAATATAATTTGAAATCAATCCTAAATTCAAAATACATATAATTTTATTGAAAATGGAAAAGCTTTCCATAATACATTATAAAATCCTGAAACCCACCCAATACATAAGTCACTACAAAGCCACAATGAAAGACACATATTCCTGGAAGCCCAACTAACAGATCGTTTTAACTGATAAAACACAATGCGGACAATATATTTGCTCAAATAATTACCAATCGGCATCAACTTTGAATTTTTGAAATGGACTACATAATGTTTTCGATTAATTTACTGCTCCACTAGACATGCAGGCCATTTCGACAAGTCTCCGTAAGTGTCGTACTCTTTGTTTCGTAATGAACCAAGTATAGAAAGACGCATATTGCTTTGTCATTTTCTCTTCAGGAATGTATTCACTATAAAATGTGATATTCAAAAAGTATTATTCGCAAAGGAACTTCCTTTAAAAGTGTGATAGATAGACACAAATGCAATGATTGCATCGTTTTGACATAGTAATCAATGTTGCAAAGACAAATTTCCACTTTCCTTAATAATTTCATTTCAAGCGCTGTCAGGTGTTTGAGCATTTCAAACAGAAGTTTGTTTGCTGTTCTTTATTGACAGGCCATCTATTACCTTTCATTTTCGACGTCCAGCGAACTACCTCCGTATCACCTTCCAGTTCAATATCTTCCATCCATGCCTTATGTACCTGCTCGGCAAAAGAACACAGGCCGGACGGCGAGAAGAAACACGTACAGGGTGTGTTAAACACGTTCGACCCCTCGGTAATGGCTTTTTATGATTAATACCTCTCGTCCGGGTCCCTTCCAGAAGGCTTCAGCAAACAAAACAAAAAAAAACTTGTATTCCCAAATTTTTCGTGGACGTTTTTTAATCTTCGATTCACGGACCGCAGAAAACGAGACGTCAACAAACAAACAAAGCTGAAAAAAAAAAATGCGTGCGAATGTTCACGTGGGTGGAATTCATAATTAATACTATTACGAGACCGCAGAGTAGAGGATATATGCCTTTTGACAATGGCGGCGCTTAAGGTGGGAGGTGCTCAGAAAGAGATGTGGCTTAACGAGGTGCCGAGAGGCGTAACGTATTCGCAAAGGAACGCATCATCTAACATGTTTTCAACAATTAGTCAAGTGGGACTTTTGACAGTGACCCGCCATCGCAGTCGGCAAGGGCTGCCAATGGCAGGACGAGCCAATGGCCTGGGAGCGGGGGCGAGGATGAGGTTTCTTTTTACCTTTGAAACATGATTACCATTATATGCAAAGCGGGAAATAAAGGATTCTTAATGACTCTTGGGGTAGGAAAACGAGTAGGTAGTTTATGAGCTTCGCCGGTAGGATTAATTAAAGTGCGCTTTGGATGCTATGGGTACCTGCGCAAGCAGGAGGTCGAGGAATACAAAAGTGTAGTTACAGGAAGCGTGCATCTGATTCACTACTGGCCCGAGCAAGCAAAAGACTTGGCGCTTTGATGAAATTCAGTGGCGACTTGGTCCAATTTTCCAAGTCCTTACCTTGAGTATATAACTTGTGTTATGCGAGAGAAGTCAGTAAATAAATTGGGACCGTATTTTAGGGACGTGGAAGCGTTTCGCCTCGCCAAGTCGTTATTTTCAAATCTATAGTTGCCATGTGTATATTATACGTGGCGTGATAAAACCCGATTTTCAGGGATCTGTATTTAAGTACTCAGGAAGCTATAAATTTGCTGCTTTTAAGTAATATTACCATGATAAAAATAAAACAAAAAAATTACAATTTGGGCATTAGCGCCCAAGAAAAAAACTTTAAATGTACACTTTTTACGATTTTTAGCCTGGCCACTTTTTTTCTTCAATGCTGCCTACAACCTTAACCTACTAAATCAATTTTAATGACTAATGGTTCATTTTGCGTGTTCTGGTGAGAGATACGTTAATTTTTTTTATTAAAAAAAATATTGATTCAGAATTTCAAAGAATGAAGAAATTTGGTACCATTTTCTTCTTCAGTATTGACTGCCGTACAGTCTAAACTACTGAACTGATTTTAATCAAAGACTAGCTGCGGTGCCCGCAGCTAGCGATCACTATAGCAACCAGTTTTTACAGTAATCGGATTTTAACAAATTTTGCGCCCGCAAACAGCAAAAGTGGGTGGCATAAAAATTGCATAAAAATCGAAACACTTTAAAAACTTGAGGATAAATTTGATTTAGAATTTCAAAAATTGAAAAAACATGAATAAATGGTGATTGATTGACGACTCTTTTTTTTTCAGTTATTTAAGTTACATCCAAATAATAAAAAGGTGCACTTTAAAAAAACTTTTCGCTTTTAATTGTTTAATTTCAGAACATATTTTTAAAATTATACGAAACTGATAAATTAAAATGTGTTATGCACGGATAAAATGTGTATAGGCTAACCCAAATTAGCAGAATGCGCTAATTTGACTGGCTCGTTCTTTGTCCACGTTTCATTTTAGTAAACTTTAAAAAGAAAACTTGCCAAAAGAACCTCATAAAAAGATGCATGTTCTTCACAATAAATGTACCAGTAAGTCGGGTTGAAACTTGCACTCCAGCTATATTTTTTCGCTTTCCTGAACAAATTGCTTCACACTCATAAATAAATGTCAGGGCCCGATTTAACCTAACTGGAGTCTGGGGCAGACACTTTTCTGGGGCCCCCTCCGCCTTTCGACAAATATAAAATTAACAGAACTATTTTTTTCATTCTATAGAAAAATATATAAAAAGTGAAGCACTTACATATATTTCATAGAATTTAAATTATTGGCAACTTTCTGACACAGCCAATATAATATACTCTAGATTTTGTCTTATGTCTGAATCAAAATGAATCTTTTCACTGAGCAAATATATTCTGTTGGAATCATTTTTTTAGGTAACTGTCGTTAATTTTTCGATGATGCAATTGTTTAATTTGGGGCCTCTCTAATGTGGGGGCTCGGAGTAGCTGCCCCGCATGTCCCTGTGTTTAGTCAGGTCATGATAACTGTTACATCAGATGATCGTGAAGTCCCGTACTGAATGATTAAACGTGTAAAATCTCATTCAGAAAAGTTTTCCAAATTAAAAATTCTCGACGATTGTTCCTTTCACATACCACCAAGTATTACCACTTAATTCCTCTTTATCACCCACCATGATTTCTGGCCTCTCTGATCCGAATCATGTGCTGTTTCACACTATCCTGAGCGCAAAACCGTGGATTGAAATTTAATCCCAACTTAGTGAACATAATCCCCTCTTTATCGAATAAAACAAAATTAAAAAGCCGGGACGTCAAATTGGGACCAATCACTATCATGGAGTAATTTGAATCGGAATTAGAGAAAAAAAAAATTGTCGAGAGTGAATAGACCGGAATGTGTCACAGTGCTCGACCGTTCGCAAATCACGAGATTTTACACGATGCGCGGGGGCGGGTCAAAGTCATTATGAATCCCTGAAGTATTGAGTGACTATGGAGGGCGCTAAGAGGGATGATTCACCAAGGGGGTAATGACGTCAAATTATGGGATATTAAGTTTCACGGAAAGAGGACTGGGAAAATTTGCCCGAAATGGAAAAGCTGAGGAGAGAGCAGGGAGTGAAATCAAATGTGAGAGAAGTCTGCGATGCCTGAAATATACCGGGATAGATTAATTTACAGTCGGTGAATATAGTTTTATTGACTCATACATAGTTTGACTGTGTAATTTAAGGGTGAATAAAAGGAATGATAAACTTTATTTTGATTTTGGAAATTCGTGTAAATTGTTTTAATAGAAATTCTTTAATACAATATCAAACAAAATACGAGTACGATATGTAAATTTAACTGTTTGAAGGACCCACTGCGGAAACTGCTAATAGTGATTGCAGATTACTCTATTAGCTATGTCTGTAGCTTTTTCTTACAAAACAATTCAACTCTTATTTACTTTTTAACACTTTACAACATAGTTCAAAAGTGTTTATGACTTTCTTCATTCTGTCTGTCTGTCTGTCCGTTAGCGCGATAACTGCCATAAAAATGACTTTATCAAAATGAAATTTTAGTATGTTATTCAGACGGTCTGTGGAACCTCTGGGAATATAAATGAATAACATCCCCCAATTAGTCTTAGATTGAACCCGGGTTGAAAAAATGAAATACATTAAACCGTATGGGACCTAATTTTTCAAACATTTTTTAAGCGGATTTAAAATTCACAAATTGCTTCGAAAGTTTTATGAAATATTCAAATTTTCCCGTAAAATATATAAAAAAAAATTCAGCAAAATATATTCAGTAGTTTCCTAATTAAAAATTAAAATAATAATTACATCCTTCATATGAAGAGATCACGTGACCACGATATGAAGAGATCACGTGACCCACTTCAAAATAAAATATGGCATCCATCTTCTTTCAAAATCGTGATTTTTAAAGTTCTTTTTAATTCATATTTAGTGTTGTATCCGTCCTAAAACCGCTTTATTTTTGCTTAAATTCTGTGCATCTCCACATTGAAACAACTCAATTACAATATAGTTGAGTTTAAATGATCATCCAACTTTGATTATTTCCACAACGAAGCCTACTTTTCACATATAGAGAATGCAAATACCAAAAGATGTAGAATGAGTTGTATAAGAATTGCTGCATTTCTTTAACGCAAAATTATTTAACTCATGGAGTCTGCAATATAGCTGATATGAATGAAACATTCATTGATTTTTTGCAGAGAAACAAACGATTAGTTTATCGATGAAGTTTTAAGCATAGAGTTAAATTACTTTACCTCCAAGGTTTTAAGTTTTTAAATAAAATAAATTATTATAGTATTGTGATGAATGAAAGGAATGGAAAACAGTTAATGAATAAAATGCTTCTTATATAGAGAGATCCAGACGAATTAAATTTCGATGACGTCATTTGAATAAAGTTCATTTGTTTTCGATGAAATTTTCAAATATAATAAATTATTGTAGTATTTTGATAATTTTAAAAATATTACCTAGGAATGTATCGCATTTTAGAGATGTTTAAACCAGGCAATTTATATTTCAATGCCGTTATTTGAATAAAGTTCATTTTTTTCGATGATGTTTTAAGTTTTCAAATATAATAAATTTAATGTAGTATTGTGATACTTTTAAAAATATTACCGAGGAATGTATCGCATTTTAGAGATGTTTACACAAAATTGCATAGAAGTTGAAAAGTGTTTTATAATAAATGCTTTATGCCTGATTGATCTCTCTTGTTATTTTATTACGTTTGCTTTCCACACAATGCATGGAAAGTATAGGGAACTATTGGAATAACTTGAGCTCTCGACGGATCTATACGTTTCAGGCACCTTAGAACATGAATCCACGATTTTTAGCATGGCGTCTGTGTGTGTGCGTGTCTACCTGTGTATCTCTGCAATAAATGTATCCATTTTGCCTCAAAATTTATTTAACGAAGTTTCACTAAATTTGATAGGTTACTTATGGGTTACCCTGGTGTGCTGTAGATTTTGATATAATTAAGAAAAATAGAACCAGCCTTTTTCTGCGAAATGTCTTAAATCGTCAAATTAAGACATAAAAGACTAAATATGTTTCACGCATAATGTTAACGAATAAGACCAACCCATTACTATAGGATGATTCATGCGTTGGCAACATTATAATAGGAATTAAGTTGCCAAATAAAAGATAATATATATTAAAACTGTAAATTAGACATAATATCAAATAAAGTCTATGTCATTTGTATACAATAAAACTCAGTTTAATGGATTCTGAAAGAGAAAATATGAGTCTGTAGAGACAGCTACGTGCTGCCCACATCAAGTTATTATTAAATTTTCTTTGGTCCCGCAGAAGCACATACATACGCATGCGTATACGAACGCACACACGGATACACAGCATAGCCAGAACATTGAAAATGTGTTTATGACCAAAGAGAGGGGGGAACTAGAGTGATAGATTTTTTTTTCTAATATGAACTCTGTGAAAATCTAATGAACATTTTCCGTCAATAACGTCCGTGGGGGTTGGGGTGGGGTGTAAGGGTCGCCCATACAAATGGTGGTCCCACTACAAACATTTATTACGTGTCCCCTCCCCCCCTTCCATATTTAATTTTTTCCATTTTGTTAATCCTCATGTCTTCTCCCTCAAAAAAAATATCGAGGGGCAGGACTCTCTTTCACTCGAGTGGTATCCGTCTAATCTGGGTGGCTTTGCCAAGGCCTCCCAAGCAAATTGTGTGCCCTCTCCCCTACGAACATTGATTACACTTTCCCCTCCATGTTTGATTTGCTGCTTCTTGAATCTTCCATGTTAAAACAATAAAAAAAATCTCACCCATCAATGGACACTACTCGAATGACAGACCCCCTCTGACGCGACCCCATTCTAGTGGTGTCTCCCCCCCCCTTCTATGGGCGGCTCTGTTGAATGCCTGATCCATCGACAATAGAATATGAAAATGTCCACTCTGCTACAATACTTTATTATACTTTGTAAACAAAGTAAAATGGAAAATTATAATTTGAGAAAACATTAACTCGGCACAAGTAACAATTCAATGAATCACTAACCAGCACTTAAGCGAATTACTGCTTGAAAACAAAGTATTAACTATAATCAACATCCCTACCATTACTGCAGGTTACAAAATCTTAGACTGCATTCAACAATGTGATTCCGCATCTAATACGATTCAGAGGATTTCTTCTCATCTCAAGCATGATACTGAACCTTAAAATCATAATTGCGCATGAGGCGCGACAATCCACTAATGATTTCCACATTGATACTTTTTAATAATACACCCGGGTCCATACTAAATTGCGTGACGTCAGAGAGAGATGTCTGCCGGGAACAATCGGCTGGCCCGCGAAGTGCAAGAACAAGTTATATATTAATTTTTTGATTTGCATAATTACAGGGGGGAGTCCCCGGGGCCCGGGGCTAGGCCGATTCCTCTTCTGTTCTTCTTTTGGTTCTAAACGTGCTAATTTCCGCACGCCATTACAGTGATTACACACTTGATTGCTGGCTGTGGAGCAACAAAGAGATAGTAGAGGTGTGCAAAAGAACATTCGATAAAAAATGTTACATGATTCCGAGAGGGAGGAGGTTCGCAAGATGGAAATGAAATAAGTATTTTAGTAATGATTAAGTAATAACCGAGGTATGAAATGTAACTTATTAATTTACTTGTACGTCCTGGAGAAAATTGCAATTACCTATAGAATGGGGATTTCACCAGGCAAGGACAAATCAGGGTCATGCGCTGAGGGAAGACGCCTGCATTAAAATTTTCTAGGGCAGTAGTTCTATACCAATAAGAAAGGGCTCAACTGATCACCCTTCACCTGTGGTTTTGCGGCCATTGCCCACAGTCTGCACGAGAGATGTCTAATAAACACAAAACTTTTTAAAGTAAGGATTTTATAATTTTTCTGGTTGACAAATTTTATACTCGAAACAAGACCTTCCATAAATGGAGGGATAACAGTAGAAGAGGAAGGAGAGTTCACCAACAGAGGAAGAGCAGTGAAGAGCGAAGAGCAAAATGGCCGCCATCTTGGATTTTCGTAATCCTGGACGGGGGTGTAAAAGGGGGGGAAAATGAAAAAAGGTGGGGGGTGAAAATTTTTAGAAACTTTTTGTCGGGTGGCAACGATGTCGTAGTCTTGTACGAGGGGTTGAGGGGGAAATAAATTTTTTTAAATGAGATTTTTTCTAAGTAGGGAAGAAACTTTTTTCAGGGTGGCAACACCTTCTCTTCACTCTCAATTGAAGAGCAGTGCCATCAGCGCCCCCTAGCGGCAGAAAGGAGAATTAAAATTGGGATTTTTCTGATAGTTGGGATTTTTTTTTTTCTTTTTTCTAAATGAAGTGATTAAGTATGAAATATTCGTATTTTTTTTCTTTTTTTAAAATGAATGAAAGGCGTTAATGAGGATAATGAAATAAAGTAATTAAGTATATCAAGGTATATGTTATTGCATGCTAGGAGCGTGCCAATATCCCTCCGCCAAGGAGATGTTAAGGGTATACCAAGGGTGTACCAAAGGGATATGCTGAAGGCATGCTAAGGTCATATCAATACCCCTCCGCCTAAGAAAAGAGTGCTTGCCCTATATCGCGGTTACGAAGTGAACTGTAAGAATTTTATATTTTACTAACAAAATTTCGTAAATGCAAGTTTTTTTCTTATATTTTTTCGCAAATGTAAGTTTTTTACTTTTCAAAAACCACACTTGTGCTGCTTTCTCTATGGGAATTAACATAGGTTTTCACACTTGTGCTATTTTTTAACGTTTTTTCACAAAAACATACTTTTTACTAACAAAATTTCGTAAATGCAAGTTTTTTTCTTATATTTTTTCGCAAATGTAAGTTTTTTACTTTTCAAAAACCACACTTGTGCTGTTTTCTCTATGGGAATTAACATAGGTTTTCACACTTGTGCTATTTTTTAACGTTTTTTCACAAAAACATACTTTTTACTAACAAAATTTCGTAAATGCAAGTTTTTTTCTTATATTTTTTCGCAAATGTAAGTTTTTTACTTTTCAAAAACCACACTTGTGCCGTTTTCTCTATGGGAATTAACATAGGTTTTCGCACTTGTGCTATTTTTTAACGTTTTTTCACAAAAACATACTTTTTACTAACAAAATTTCGTAAATGCAAGTTTTTTTCTTATATTTTTTCGCAAATGTAAGTTTTTTACTTTTCAAAAACCACACTTGTGCCGTTTTCTCTATGGGAATTAACATAGGTTTTCACACTTGTGCTATTTTTTAACGTTTTTTCACAAAAACATACTTTTTACTAACAAAATTTCGTAAATGCAAGTTTTTTTCTTATATTTTTTCGCAAATGTAAGTTTTTTACTTTTCAAAAACCACACTTGTGCCGTTTTCTCTATGGGAATTAACATAGGTTTTCGCACTTGTGCTATTTTTTAACGTTTTTTCACAAAAACATACTTTTTACTTGTAAAAATCTAGCAAAAACGTGTTTTCAAAGTAGCAGAATCGCGTGAATTGGTATTTTAAAGTAGCAGAATCGCGTGAATTGGTGTTTTAAAGTAGCAGAATCGCGTGAATTGGTGTTTTAAAGTAGCAGAATCGCGTGAATTGGTGTTTTAAAGTAGCAGAATCGCGTGAATTGGTGTTTTAAAGTAGCAGAATCGCGTGAATTGGTGTTTTAAAGTAGCAGAATCGCGTGAATCGGGTGTATGGGAATCTCGAGAATCTCGGAGGGTTTAAGGGGTGTGTTTCCCCAACCGGTCTTGGAGTTTAAATTAATATGTGTGTTATTTTATACATGTGTATACTGCAATAGGGGGGTTGCTTTATACCAACATGGTTTAATATGGGTGTTATTTTATGCATGTGTATACTACCATAGGGGTTTCTTTATACCCACATGGTTTAATACGTGTGTTATTTTATGCATGTGTATACTACCATAGGAGTTTCTTTAAACCAACATGGTTTAATACGTGTATCATTTTACAAGTGTACTACTAGCATAGGGGTATCTTTGAATCTTAACCTGTTTTAAAAATAAATATTTAAAAAACCCCACATACTAATTTGTTTATAGGAGTGTGCTATTTTATACGTGTGTGAGAGTATCTTTCAATACCATCATGTTTTAAAAAGAGAGTGCAATGTTTTAAAATGAAACCACAGAGAAAGAATCATCTGAATAAAACCCCTCTTCGATGCCTAGGGTAAAAACATGCGAGAAAGAGGAGCCCCTATTTAAAACCACAAAGTCCATTAAATCACGATGACAGATCTACCCCTCCCCACCTCGCGTGAATGTGGATAGTTACATCGTATGGTCAGTGCGGGAAAGATGGGGATACTACTATCAGAGTGGTACCAGGCTATAACTTTAGGCTATTTGCCGCGTTGGGTTGGGTCGACTGTTTAGAACTGCTATTGTTAACATCTGTGGTGGAGGATAGCTTTTACGGATGCTTGTGTTGGACCATCGCGAAATGCTATTCTCGCCTGGGAGAGGCTCTTGAAGTTCTTATGCATTGCTTGTTAATAGCTGAAACAAATATTTTGTGCACTCACATTTTAAATTCTTATGTTTCTACATTTCCGTTTAAATGCATTTTTTACCAAGTGCTTATTTCCATTTCTTAAAGTACCTGAAAAAAGAAATACGTTGCTTGCTAATACCTGAAAAAGAAATTCTTATGTTTCTACATTTTCGTTTAAATCTATTTTTTACCAAGTTGTTAAAGTACCTGAAACAAATATTTTGTACACTTATATTTTAAATTCTTATTTCCATTTCCTAATAATATCTGAAAAAGAAAATCTTGGATAGCTGAAACAAAGATGTATACCATGCGTTTTGCATTTCCACTTAAATGTCTTGATGTTACCTGAAATACCTGAAAAAGAAATATTTTTTACCGAGTTTTTACGAATACCTGAAAGGTGTGTATCTATAGTTTCCAAGAACAAGGCAAAGTTAAGAAAAAACACATTTATTAAAAAATAAATTAATAAATATTTACATATATATATACATTATTCTTCTTCTTCTTTTACACATAGATTTTGAATAGTTTGAAAAAGTTCGGTAATATGAATGGCTTGAAAAAAGTCATGGATAAACACCAGTTCTCCAAAATCAGGGTTATTCAAATTGTCTCTGGTGAATTGGTAGGCGACATGAAACCAATCCAAAGCATACAGAGCCTGTTGCCCGTATTGTAGGTATTTATCTAGTTCGGTAAAAGAAACACAATCGTGGCTCGATGCGTCGTCGTACCCAGCTGTACAGGCAAAACATTCAAAAAGTTCAGATATTTTTTCCATTAAACAGTTTTTTAAATGAATGCATAAAGCAGATCGAAGTTCATAAAATCCTTGAGGGTTATCAGGATCACCATTGGAAACACTGACTGACACTGAATAGCTGTTAAGTTCTCGTTTCACGAAATAATCCAAAGTATTGGAAATGACACTGGCTTGGACTTGAATGTTAATAGCATCGATGTAATCACACAATTGCAGAGTTTCAGGTAGAGTTAGAACCACATATTCTGGAACGAACTGGAAGGAGGAGTCTTTCTTTCGAAACATACGCTGGAATGTCAGTTTGGGTTCTCCTTGTAGTGTATGCCGGGATATACAGAGATCTCTTTGTATGATATGCAGCATATCGTCTTTCAGGAGATTGACGAGGGATTCCAACTCGGTGAGAAGAGCAAACCATACGGTGGTGGAGAGGGAAACACCTTCCTTTGTAGGTTTCAGACTCCCATCAGCATCTGTTGTAAATTTACGAATATGTATCCGTGTTTGTCCAATAAAATAAACAACACTAGCAAAAATATCACCACCCAGATGAAACAAAGTAGGAGGCAATGAATCCAGTGTGATACGCTGAGAACAGACTCTCTTTGCTGAGTCATCCATAACATGTGTTAAAGTACGTTTGCAAGACATGGTTAACAATGACGACCTCTCTCTATGGGTATCTAGCAGAAAGTAAAGAGTCCTTGTGAAAACACTCGCCAAAAGATATGTTGAAATCTCGCCAAAAAACTAGTAGGACTTGTTTAAAATCGCCAAAAAGTGGTACAGCGGATTAAAAAAGTAGCCAATGCAGGGCACTCCCCTCTGTAAAAGGCGCCAAGGGCGTGTGACGTAGTCAGACAATGACGTCATCCGTTTCATGCCCATTCTTGAATGGCGCTTGTATTGCAGGGGTAGTTTCCATAGGGTTTGGTTCTGTAACACTGTCTCGTGGTGTATGAAATATGAGCTTATGGTTTATCAAGTATTCATGAAGTCTAAATCCCATACCACATTCAGAGCATGTGTTGGATTCTAAATGGATGGGCATATGTCTTTTAAGGCTACCCGATTGAGTATACTGCTTTCCACATACTTTGCAGTCATAAGTTTTAGTCGAAGGTGGTAGATAATGCAATTTGGCATGCTTACTTAAATTTGAAGGCTTGCTAAAGGCCTTTCCACACATACCACACTCATAATATTTCAAGGAATCTTCTTTAGGATGTTCCTTGATGTGCTGACTTAAATCTCGCACCCAGCTAAAACCCAAGTTGCATGCTCCACAGCCGAAGGATACCATATCTTTATGAGCCATTATATGCTGACTAAGAGACCACATCTTCTTATACACTTTTCCACAGGTGGCGCATGCCTATAAAAGATGAAAGACGGGAACTTAGTATAATTGATATATAAATTAACTTTAACAATTTATTACATAACACCTCACTCATTATAAATGATATAAAATAATATAATTTTAGCACATTCTAAAAAAGCATGACTTCATAAAATTACTTAATAGAAATATGTTAAAAGCAAATACTTACATATTTGTTCTTGTCTAGGGTTATATAATCAGCATCATCACCATCCTCATCAGTAGTATTAGATACAACATCCATAGAAGAACAAGAAAAATCGTTAAAGCCGAAATCCCAAGAAGTCATGATAACAATTAATAGAGATAGTACAACTTAGCAGGATAGAATCTAAAGAGCAAGTAACCCATCTTAAACGCAATCCCCCACACCAGCGTTTCGCCCCTCCCACATGTTGACGTAACAAACCTGCTCTACCAATCCCCTGCAACCCGCTTCTCACGCGTACGTGACCCCCGCTCGACAAGAACGGGCACGTTCAGTGACGTCACTGAAGCCTGTTTCGTATGGGTAGTATGCAATGGTAGTATACAATACCAACACACACTTAGTTAAAAGAATGGAAACAATACACAGGTGATTATGAATGGAAACACTACACAGGTAATTATAATCAATCATTATTTTATTCATTATTATTCATAATTATCCCATTTTAAATAACGGGATGTTACAGGTTCTGCCTTAGGTGGAGTAGGAGTATAAGGCTGATTATACAAATTTTTGTTTTTTACAAAGTGGGTAGGTATATTCAGTTCATCTAAAGCTGTTAAAAACACTTGCTGTCCTGTTACAGTTCTTTTCTTTTGTCCAAATATCAGATTAAATAAATCTCCAATATTAGTCTTTGGAATCCACTGCTGATGATGCGAAATATGTCCTTTTTCATTCCATGAAAGAATGTCGGGATGGCCTTTTATAATATCCAATAAATTGCTGGCATAGTTTCTCATGGTTCGGGGAACACTGTTTAAAATAATATCTTCATATCTTGAGATGTTCTGCTTTGGTAGGACATCTTCGGATATTTTCGTCTCTGTATCCATATCTGTATCCATATTCTCGAGAAGGTCTTTGTACGATACTTGCGTATTCAGAAGGTCTTTGTGCAATACTTGTGTATTCAGAAGAGGTTCCTTGTGAGACACTCGTATACGTGTGTTGAAAGAATCCATCTTTATTTTCTTTTGTAAAAGTTCATAATAAAGTTTCACTTTATCATCTTCACTCAGGGAACTGTTGAGAATACGAGCCATTTCCTTATCGAAATGGGTTCTATACTTTTCTGTAGCAACATGTTTAGACAAAGAGTCTTCAGGAACCAAGGCATACTTTTTAGCGTGTTCCATTGAAAAGGGTTGTAATCACACTGAGGGCTGCTGGGATGAGTAAGTTCAGAAAACCGCCTTTCTGAATAATAAGCTTGCGTTTTAGGTACAGTGGCTTACGCTTGTCTGCCAATTCTCGTAAAACAGTCTTGTGATGCCGAAGTTTGCTCTTTTGTTGTGTCGTGAGTGGGATATTACCCTTTAATGTATTCAGGCTACACTCACAGATGGCTTTTATACAGGAACGAGGAATCTTTTTTAACAAGGTCTTTCGTAGTTTGGAGGGACAAGAATGAAGCAGCCGTAATTGCTTCTGTTGTTGCCTGCTGAGTGTCATCTTCACAACTGAGAGAATACTGCGCATGCGCATTCATTTATCCATTTCGAAAAAGGCTTAATGTCTCAGTTTATACACGTATTGTGTCTGATCGGGTAAAATCGAGGTGCGCAAACGCATCTCTTCTGGAGTCTCACTGCGCAGGTCTATAAACAGATAAGAATAAGGTTCTCGAGTAGCATCTTCGTACACTTCTTGGAAGAAAGGCAGATGTCTGGGAAACAGTTGTTTTCCCAAATGCATGATTTGACTCATGTCTCTCCGATTCTTGCAGAGTAGTAGATAATGGGCATTCAGAGTAATTTCACGCATTTCTTTCCCTTTATGAAAAAAATTTTGCGTAATAAACACCACACTTAGATTTAAATGATGACTTCCTCTCGTAAACAGATGGGTTAATCGTTTATCGTTACCACATTCACTCATTAAATCGTCTATAATAAAGAGAGTATTTAATCCCAGATACTCTTGATAGTTTTTAGGCAATCCTTCCACAAACATAACGTTTGGGATTTCATCGTATAAAGGCTGGTGGATCCCATAGAACCACACGATTTTGTCCGGAGGAGGCGAAAACATATCCCGCCTGTGTTTAATCATATCCCGCACAAAAAAACTCTTCCCACATCCTGTGGGACCCGAAATAACCATAGTAAAGGGGTGTTGTAAGGATGGGAACTCCATCGTAAATAACAAGAACAGTATGTTGACATCCATATTTATTGGTAAAAAGGTGCACTTATGTGAAAGCGCTTGGTTACAAAGTTATATACATTAACATCATTACATACATCGTGGGGTACAAAGGGTAATAAAAAGTCTTTCAAAGAAGATCCGCGACATCTTGAATACAAATAATAGATACAATAGTGTCCACAAACAGCTGTTACATTGCTTTGTAGAGGCATGGGGCTGTACTCTTGGTGCTGGAACGTAGAAACAAAGTCCGAGAGGGGTCCTTTAAAGGCTGTAGGTGGGTGTCCATAAGAATCAAAGAATTCTATCGAGTCTTTATCTTGCATGTAAAAGGCTACCCAATGGCTTCCTGGATCGGTCGAAGCGTCCACGTTGGCAACCAAACAGGCTGGGAATGTCACAATGTCTTGGGGTAGTAAATCACTCGGAAAAACGCCCAGAAATGCATTCTTGGTTATAGGATTCTTGGAGAGGGCTTTATCCAGTTGCTGGCTTTCCATGATTAATTGGCAAAATCACACAAAATATGTCTAGACTTGTTAATTTCAACCACGTTTTCAAATTCAGCATACAGTAGAATGGAGATGGTTTCCTTCAAAGCTTCCGAAAACTTGATTTCCAATCGTAAATTTCCCTGGTGTTGTAGATTCATATGAGGGCCATCGCACATGTCAGGTGATAAATCAAATGCGTACAAGGTAAATCCTTTTGCAAATTCGTCTCGGGTCAGATGAATTCCTTTGTCTTGGTTAAATCCAGGGAATAAGGTATGATAGGCACGGATATAGTTGTTTTGGTTAAAGTTCAATTCCAAGGGCCTGCTGGGTACTGGAAGTCCATCCACGTAGACACATAGAAAATTCACGTTGTAATGGCCTAGCAGGAAAGGGTTAGAATCATACTGTCCATTCATACCCGCATTGTTTAAACAGGCAACGACCACTCTTTTGGGCATCACACCTAAAAAGGCATTATCCTGCATAAAAGACCAACTGCCTTTAGAAACAGAATACGTCTTACACAGAACGCGGTCAATGGGATACTTGGCCGTGTGCTTCTCCAGGGCTTTTATATGTCCCAGTAACACGCCGGGGCCCACTTTCACTTTTCGAATAAACATGGAAGCATGCTCTATCATCACTTTATAATCAGGTTTGGCAGCACTAGACACTAAACAAAAGTCTGATTTGCTACGTGTCATCTTTATCTTCATGTCCACTAAATTCAATATAAGGCGATTCTGCTGAAAAATGTCTGAATGAATCTGTCCAATCATATCCACAGTTTGGCTTTGTTTGCTTAATTCATATCTTTGTTTCAGTCCTTCGTTAGCATCCTTTTCTGCAAGAGGGTTGGTATTGTTCAGATGGGTGTCTTTAAAAAAACATTCACAGGTCAATAAACTTTTCTTGGCATCGGCTCCATAGTTCAAGAGGGTTTCTATATAGGCTCTGTAGGGATAGGTGTTGGTCGCTGAGGAAATAACTCGGTCATTCAAACTCACATCCACTTGGGAGAACAGGGAATGTAGAAATAAGTTCACGGGAGCCACGGGTTCTTTGTCGGCTATAGGCGATCCATCCGATTTCACAATCTTTGCTTTCACGTATAGAAAGGAAGAACCCAGATCCATATATTCATCTCCGCTTCCAGATATGTTAAATTCCACGGGGCCTCCATCTCGTATATTAGAGAGGGGGTGGTATTCGATAAAATGTCCTTTTTCTATAGCTGTCTGAGTAGGTGGGGTCACGAATAAATCCAATTCGCTCTTGGTACAGGGTGAAGAATCTTTATGGATAGACATCTTTAGGAGAAAATATCTCGTGTTCTCGCTTTCTTTGCTGAAGTGGGAATGAAGTGATTCTCGGATCGCTTCCTCTTTTTATTGCTTTTTCCAGAACCAATCATAGTCTTCATCTGGGTTGCAGCCTTGTCTGTTAAATTACGACCTGCTTCTTTTAAATGGCGTTTGGCTGCCACTTTTAAATCTTCTCCTCTGGATACATCTCCCATTACATTGAGTCCACTCTGCCATATTTGCTTTCCCACGGCTTTGGCACCCGATTTTAGAATGGGTACAGCCGCTCTAAAAAAGGAACGAAACAAACTTCCAAATCCATATCCTTTTTGAAATGCAGATCCTTGATAATAATCCAATCCATTACCGGTTTGCTGAAGATAGTAGTCTTCAAAAGATTTCTGGCAACATTCATAAGGCACATACATCATGAGAGATACTTTTGGCGAAAGTGTAGCTTCACGTACGAGCGTCCGCGTTCAAATGGCGTGAGTTCGCCTGTGTGTGTCCTTATAACGATTTCCAAAGTGTCAATCATCTTTCTACTCACAGGTAAATAGTGGGGGCGGTCGAATGTTAGAGAAACCAATTCACCGTCGTTTCCGGCCACTTTCACTATGCGTAAAAGGGGTGCTAGTACATCTCCCACAATTTGGGGTTCTACAATGTCGGAATACACAAACAGTACATGATAATGAGCGTTCACATCTGCAACGTAGGGTCCTTCCACACTGGTTTCTAAATGAGAGTCCGATTCAATCACCATGGGATTAAAACCCAGTACTTGGGCCATTCCTTTGTCTAAAATCACTCTTGCTTTGTTCTTTACTTTAATGCGTACTCGTTTCGTAACAGGATTATAATGAAAAGAGATCTTGTTTTGGTGGTCTTTGATGAAAATAGCTTTCAAAATGTCTGGGATGGTTTCGTAATATCCCGCTGGTATTCTACGTACAAGCATTTTACCATCTCCTAGATCAAATCCAATAAAATTGTTCTCGGCAGTTATATTCATCCACGTATGGGGGTATAAAAACTCTGTAATTCCAATCTCCCAGCTTCCCTTTAGCTCTATAGGGGTGGGTAATCTCGTAATAAAATGTGAAATTTTATTCTCAGGAAAGTAGCTCATCGAGCTATCACTAGGAAGTGTCACGTAGAAACTCATCGTATCAACTGATTTCAGAAACAGGCGTCCTTGCTTTTATAGGGCGGATAAATCAGAGGCAGGTATCCATTGATTAAACTTGTGGGGATAACCTCGATATTTTACAAAGTATTCCATATTATTCTTCTTGAAACGCTTCTTTAACACTTTTTCAATGGGGAATTCCTCTTTCATTCTCACTTTTTGTAGTTCTTGCAGGTAAAAGGTACCTTGTATGGGTTCTCCTAGTAAATCTTGGATTCTGTATACAGCAGGTTCTCGTTTCACACATTCTGTCACTTTAAATAATTCTTCCGACCAATTTGTTTCGTACCCCTTCTCAAAGGTCATTTTAACCTTGGATACTCGTACAGTGTCCCCCGCATTTAAAATACATTTGGATACACCCTTAGGCAGGTTACCATAGAGCGTAAACCACACTTCTTGTTCATTGTCCGAATTCACATTCACAGGGGCTTTCTTAATGCTGGAGTGATAGGTATGATTATAGCTATCCATCAACGAGTCCAATACATCCAAATAGCGATAAGTATTCTGATTGGTAAAGTATTTCCACATTTTTGTCTTAAGGGTTCTGTTAAACCTCTCAACAACAGATGCTTTTGTGGTGTTAAACGTTGTAAAAAACCTGATATGATGTTCTTTAAGTAATTTTTGAAATTTCTGATTCTTAAATTCTGTACCTTGATCCGTCTGCAGAGATTTTGGAATGCGCTCTCTAAATATAGTCTGAAAGGCATTCACGATATCTACCCCTCTCTTGTGCTTCAGGGGTATAGCCCATGCATACTTGGATAAAATGTCAATGCATGTTAAGATGTAGCGAAATCCATCATTCTGTCGGCTGAGCGTTGACATATCTGCTAAATCGGCTTGCCATTGCTGATCTATAGAATACACTATAACACGGTTGGTTTTAAATTTCCGTTGAACTGGCTTGTGTAATGTATAGGCATCCACACCTTGTAGCCAATTCTGAATTTCCTTCTTGGGTACTTTTCCTTGAAGAGCACGATATATGCTATCCACTCCACCGAAACTTGCGGGGTGCTTGGGGTCTTGATAGGTTCCGTCCATCATTCCAACATGGAAATATTCACAGATTCGTTTAAATGCAGAATAAAATCCCTTGGTATATTTAAATCAATCAAAACTTCCGTTGTAATGTATACTATTAAAACAGTTATCAGATAGACACACGTCACAATAACCTCCTCTCTCGAAGACATGACTTTAAATAAACTTAATCGCTCTTCTCGCCTCTTTTATATACAGATTTAAAAATAACGCCAAATCTTAAAATGCGCTCTCTGAAACGCTGGGCGTCAATTTCCCAGAATCCCTTGCGATCTTCATCTTTGGGTACCTCTATAATGCATACCTCCTCACAAAATCTAACTCGTTTCATCCTGACCGGCCTCTTTCAATTCCAAGACTGAAATGGTTGGGGAAACACACCCCTTAAACCCTCCGAGATTCCCGAGATTCCCATACACCCAATTCACACGATTCTACTACTTTAAAACACCAATTCACGCGATTCTGCTACTTTAAAACACCAATTCACGCGATTCTGCTACTTTAAAACACCAATTCACGCGATTCTGCTACTTTAAAATACCAATTCACGCGATTCTGCTACTTTGAAAACACGTTTTTGCTAGATTTTTACAAGTAAAAAGTATGTTTTTGTGAAAAAACGTTAAAAAATAGCACAAGTGCGAAAACCTATGTTAATTCCCATAGAGAAAACGGCACAAGTGTGGTTTTTGAAAAGTAAAAAACTTACATTTGCGAAAAAATATAAGAAAAAAACTTGCATTTACGAAATTTTGTTAGTAAAAAGTATGTTTTTGTGAAAAAACGTTAAAAAATAGCACAAGTGTGAAAACCTATGTTAATTCCCATAGAGAAAACGGCACAAGTGTGGTTTTTGAAAAGTAAAAAACTTACATTTGCGAAAAAATATAAGAAAAAAACTTGCATTTACGAAATTTTGTTAGTAAAAAGTATGTTTTTGTGAAAAAACGTTAAAAAATAGCACAAGTGCGAAAACCTATGTTAATTCCCATAGAGAAAACGGCACAAGTGTGGTTTTTGAAAAGTAAAAAACTTACATTTGCGAAAAAATATAAGAAAAAAACTTGCATTTACGAAATTTTGTTAGTAAAAAGTATGTTTTTGTGAAAAAACGTTAAAAAATAGCACAAGTGTGAAAACCTATGTTAATTCCCATAGAGAAAACAGCACAAGTGTGGTTTTTGAAAAGTAAAAAACTTACATTTGCGAAAAAATATAAGAAAAAAACTTGCATTTACGAAATTTTGTTAGTAAAAAGTATGTTTTTGTGAAAAAACGTTAAAAAATAGCACAAGTGTGAAAACCTATGTTAATTCCCATAGAGAAAGCAGCACAAGTGTGGTTTTTGAAAAGTAAAAAACTTACATTTGCGAAAAAATATAAGAAAAAAACTTGCATTTACGAAATTTTGTTAGTAAAATATAAAATTCTTACAGTTCACTTCGTAACCGCGATATAGGGCAAGCACTCTTTTCTTAGGCGGAGGGGTATTGATATGACCTTAGCATGCCTTCAGCATATCCCTTTGGTACACCCTTGGTATACCCTTAACATCTCCTTGGCGGAGGGATATTGGCACGCTCCTAGCATGCAATAACATATACCTTGATATACTTAATTACTTTATTTCATTATCCTCATTAACGCCTTTCATTCATTTTAAAAAAAGAAAAAAAATACGAATATTTCATACTTAATCACTTCATTTAGAAAAAAGAAAAAAAAAAATCCCAACTATCAGAAAAATCCCAATTTTAATTCTCCTTTCTGCCGCTAGGGGGCGCTGATGGCACTGCTCTTCAATTGAGAGTGAAGAGAAGGTGTTGCCACCCTGAAAAAAGTTTCTTCCCTACTTAGAAAAAATCTCATTTAAAAAAATTTATTTCCCCCTCAACCCCTCGTACAAGACTACGACATCGTTGCCACCCGACAAAAAGTTTCTAAAAATTTTCACCCCCCACCTTTTTTCATTTTCCCCCCCTTTTACACCCCCGTCCAGGATTACGAAAATCCAAGATGGCGGCCATTTTGCTCTTCGCTCTTCACTGCTCTTCCTCTGTTGGTGAACTCTCCTTCCTCTTCTACTGATAACCCTTTTTTTTTTTTGGAGGGGGAAGACATTAAATATTTGCAAGGTGCAGAAAATCAAACACGGAGGGGGGTCCGGAGTGCATAGTGGGCCAACAATTCTTATGGGCGGCACTGCTCCGAACCATTAATGATGCAGAAAATCAAACACGGAGGGGGGTCCGGAGTGCATAGTGGGCCAACAATTCTTATGGGCGGCACTGCTCCGAACCATTAATGATGCAGACCATTATTTTACCCCCCTCCCCATCTACCGCTAACAAAATATATTTGCTCATATGCACTGCTCTTTTATGCGGCAAAAATCACTTCACTGTAATCCTAAGCGCTTAGAATTTTGTTTACGGTGGACGATATTAAAATATTGCCCTGCATCGTTACTGGTTCAAAGTAAAATATTTCTTCGAGAATTTTTTTTTAAAATTCTTGTTTTAAGGAGTTTTGTGCTAATTGGTCATATCACCGACTACCTCCTGCTGACGAGCAGGAATGACCCCGAAACCTTGATCCTCAGTTGATGAAAAGTTGACAAGTTGAGCACGTTTTTATCTGTATACACCTTACTGCTATAGAACAAAAATCGCTTATCCACGGCAGTTCTGTACCCCAAATGCAAATGTTTTTTACCCTTTGGGAAGATCGGCGAATGTTCAACTTTTCTACTGCGATCAGGCTAAAATGATATTTTTGTTCAAATTTATAATCATTGAAGAAAAGTACAGCAATACACTAATTCTTTATTTGAAAGATTACTATTTTCAGTTTCTAGATTTTACGCAATGTCTTTGTGAAAACATTTTAAAATTCGAAAAACTTCGGGAGAAAATGTAATTTGTATTTTAGTTAGCTAATTAAGCAGAATTGTTTAGTAGTTTTTTTAGTTAAAAATTGAAATAATAATTACACCCATGATTTATGAAGAGATCACGTGAATAATTGCAAAATAAAATATGGCATTTATATTTCTTTTCGCTGTGTAAATTGAAACGATCGTGATGTTTAAAGATCGTTTCAATTTATATTTAGTGTTGCATCCGTCCTAAAAACCGATTTATTTTTGCGTATTATCTGTGTATCTAAATTCTGTGCCAACGCAATTACAATATTTTTTATTTTAATTGATCACTAAACTTTGATTATTTCCACAACGAAGCCTAATATTAAAGCATGCAGAATATAAACAATTCAAGCAATTGTAAGGTGAGTTGTATAAGATTTGCTGAATTTTTTTCACGCAAAATTTAGCTTTGGAGTTTGGAATATAAGTGAATCGAAATATTCATGGATCCATGAATAATCCATGAATCGAAATATTCATGGATTTTTTATATAGAGAGGCAGACGATTTATATTTCGATGATGCCATTTGAATAAAGTACATTTTATGTAACTATAGCATTACCGTTTCACTGAAGTTTTAAATTTTCAAGTATAATAAATTACTGAAGTACTGTGATAATTTTAAAAAAATCAGCGCTGAATGTATCACATTTTAGAGATGTTTTAAAAAAAAAAATTGCATTTCGGTTGGAAAGTATTTCTTAATCAATGCTTTATGCATGATTGATCTTTTTACTTTCCCTGCAATACATGGTAATGTATAGGGAAAGTATTGGAATCATGCCGAAAATCGCAACTCGAGTTTTCGACGGATCTATACGTTTCGAGACCTCTAGAATACGAAAAAACTATTTTTAGCGTGATGTCTGTGTGTGTGTCTGTGTGTCTGTCTGTCTGTGCAGATTTTGTATCCACTCTAACTAAAAAACTAATGGACCGAATTTCACAAAATTTGGTAGGTAAGTCACTTGTGAGCGAGTCTGGTGCTGATTGGTTTTGGGTACGATTTGGGATACAAGAACCCGCCTTTTTTAAGAAATGGCCCACAAAAACTTGTATCCACTCTAGCTGAAAAACTAATGGACCGAATTCCACAAAATTTGGTAGGTAAGTCACATGTGGAACACCCTGGTGCTGACTAGATTTTGGTAGGATTCGGAAAAAAATAACCTGCCTTTTTTTGCAAAATGGCCCTCAAAAATAGCCAAAATCTAAAATAAAAAACTACGTATGCTCAAATATATCCATAAAATGCGTGTTTAATACGAAATTTTTAACGAAGAAAAGATTAAGATCAACCCCATTACACTAGGACTAGCCGTTCTCGAGACATTTTAGTTTTTTCGTATTTTCTCTACGCCACCTTTGAAAAGAAGTCCAGTTACCAAATGGGAACGAAAATTGAATTAAAAGTGAATTAAATTTAATTAAAAAAATCTGATGTGGGCAGCACATGACTTTCCCTGCAAACTTATATCCACGTTCTATTTATTTCAATTAAATGTAATTCACTTTTAATTCAATTTTCGTTCTCATGCGGTAACCGGGCTTATTATCAAAGGTGGCGTAGGGAAAGTACGAAAAACTAAAATATCTCGAGAACGGCTAGTCCTAGTGTAATGGGGTTGGTCTTATTCTTTTCGTCGTTAAACATTACGTATTAAACGGGCATTTAATGGATATATCTAAGTATACCAAGTTCTTTAGTTTAGATTTTGAAGATTTTTGCGGGCCGTTTTGCAAAAAAAGGCAGGTTATTTTTTTCCGAATCGTACCAAAATGTAATCAGCACCAGAGTGACCTATACGTGACTCATCTACCGAATTTTGTGAAATTCGGTTCATTAGTTTTTCAGCTAGAGTGGATACAAGCTTTTGCGGGCCATTTTGCAAAAAAAGGCGGGTTCTTTTATTCCGAATCGTACCCAAAACTAATCAGCACTAGCCCCGCCCACAAGTGACTTACCTACCAAATTTTGTGAAATTCGGTCGATTAGTTTTTTAGTTACAGTGGATACAAAATCTGCACAGACAGACAGACAGACACACAGACAGACACACAGACAGACAGACAGACAGACAGACAGACAGACAGACACACAGACACACGCACAGACGTCACGCTAAAAATGGTTTTTTCGTATTCTAGGGGTCTCGAAACGTGTAGATCCGTCGAAAACTCGAGTTGTGATTTTCGGCATGATTCCAATACTTTCCCTATACATTACCATGTATTGCAGGGAAAGTAATAAAGAGAGCGTGGATATAAGTCTGCAGGGAACGTCATGTGCTGCCCACATCAGATTTTTTAAGCTGTAACAATTTTTGATTGCCCTCCCATTGGCAGAAGCCATAGTGCAGTACACTTGTACTGAATATGGAACTTTTTAACATTACCTAAAGATGTATTGCTCCAAATTCTTTGTTGCTTCTTACATTTTATTAGAATAATAATATAGACAGTAAAATATGTAACACAAAAAATGTATGAAGGGCTTCATATGAAGGTCAATAACGCTTAATTTTCAACGCAACCGTTAAGCATTTTTATTCTCTTTTGCACACTTATTTCGTACAGTCATACGAATTTTGGAAGTAATATCTGCAGAACATCATTGAAGATCCTTTGTGAACCCTCCAACTTCCTCCGAAATTCAATTTTGAATCCATAACTCATCCACTCATCCTCTAAGCTCGATCTATAACATCCTGAGAATGTGGTGTTGCAAGTATTATGTATTCTTGAATCAGAAATGTCATATCTAAAATCGGAAGTTTAAATCCCTAGTTAGACCCTTAACCACTTCCATTTGATGCTGAATCATCTATATCCTGTTTTGAAAAAAAAATAGATGTTTCAGGAAGAATTTTAAGCGAAAGTGAAAAATAAAATAATCGTGAATTTCATTAACGCCTAAGCATTTTGAATCTGAGTTCATATCAGTCATCATCTAAGCTCTATTTATAGCCAATCTTGAAAAATAGATGTTTCAAGGAAAATGTTAATTTTTGACCCGAAAATAAGAAAAGATCCGGAAATCCTTAGTGAATATCCCTATCCCCTCTGGAATTTGATGATGTATCCATTCTTATCTATAGTAGATACTGAGAAATAGATACTTCCAAAATATTTGTAAAAATAATTGAATTGTAAAATTTCCGTCATCTATACTGCTCCGAATGGGTTTTATGCAAGGCCTTGTAAGCAAATCCTTACTAAGTAAAATTTCAATAATATGATTAATCTGATAAACGAGTTTTTCGCCTGGATGTGACGGTGGAAGACGCAACATTGGTATACAAACGCTTTATTCTCAACGCAACTATTAAGCAATAATGTACATATCTCAGCTTTTAGATGTGCAAGGTTGCAAAATAATAATAATAATAATAATAATAATATTTTAAGTTGAAAAGTGCACGAAAATCGTCTCAAAATTCGTGTGTTCTTAATAATATTATTTATGTAGTACTTGAAATTAGCCTAGTGAGCAATGGTATTATAAGCCTTAACACATATGTCACGTGTTATGTTGTTTAATTATTACTTTCCTTATATACATATAATGTATAAGGAAAGTATTGTGACGGAGTCGAGAATTCGAATTCGAGTATTCGACGGGAGAGCACGTTTCAAGCATCCCTGATCACGAATCGAACATTTTTGAGATGATGTCTATGTGTGTGTGTGTGTGTCAGTGAGCCTGTGAAGACGATATCTCACGAACAAATGGAGCGATTCGAATGAAATTTGGTACAAAAATTACAATTCGTGAATACTGGAGGCCTATTGTTTTTAAACACAATCGAATGTTCAGAACCCCTCTAAATTTTCGAGAGAAATTTTGAAAAATTGATGAAAAAATCAAAATCTTTAATAAAGTTACGCAAATACACCTTTCTTATGTAATTTTTCCCTAGAAAACGATTGACATAAACATTAGAACGTTAGCATGAACCGTTCTCGAGATATTACACATTTTCAAATAAATTTATAAAATAATCCATAAATTAAAAAATAAGTATTAAATGTTGAGAAACATGTTCATTTTTCATATGTAATATCATGCTATAAATTTGGTGACATCATGCTCGTGGATGTAGTTCGTTCCATTCACGATAAAAGATACTTTTAGTAATATTTTATATTTGAAAGGCAATCTGTTATAAGAATAACTTATTTCTCCGTCCATAACGCTTGGCGAGATTTTGGAAACGAGTTCGGCGGAATGTTGCCAACTGGGCAACTTTTTTAAATGTTGCCAAATTAACAAAAATCTCGCCAAATGAATGAAAATGACTACTAATTGACGAAATGTCAATATCTTGGAAAGAATATAAGTATCCACTATAAGAATAACCTATTTTCTTTTCCTGTAAAAGTAGTAAATTCATTGCATTATATAAGAAAAGTCATGTGCTGCCCACATCAAGTTTTTTAAAAATCATTTTCATTAACTGCAAACAATATGAGTATCAAAACGCTGAATGGCAACGCAGGTTTATAGAAATATGTTTAACTCCTTTCAAGATGTATTTTTCTCTCATAGAAAACTATTGAGTTAAAATATAAACTGAAAATATTGCTTTTAATTTCTTTAAATTTTCAAATGAAACTAATACGTAAGCTTGGGAGTGCCAATTCCCCAGCCCTGGCTTTGCCATCCAGAACTATTGGAAGTTGTTGCGGGAACTGATTAGCTAAATATTAAATGGAAAAACTTTATTACCAATTAAAGTCTGACCACTAACATTTATGTTATGAAGCAACTACATTAAATTTTGTCAGAATTTTTTTTATTGCAATGCTAGTATTTAAGCTTGACAAGCGCATGGAAACAAATAAATACTCTTAAAAAATTACATCGCAACTTTGCTTTGTTTAACAAGGCATGGCGCTTAGGAAACAGTCGCCTTTGCTTCAGTTCTACCATCCTAGGTCCCCTTTTGGTTTTGCCCCCTGGTTGATACTATAATTGCGCAAATTCCAGCCTTCTGGACCACCGAGGGGCTTCTAGCACAGACACATATAGTTTTTTATACATAGTAGTCCATGGCTTCTAGAGGGGGGGGGGGTCTGAAAAAATTTTAAACCTCATTTATTTTGTCGCCTCCGGGCGAAAAATTGAAAATCAGGCTGTAGCTCCGTTAACTTTTATGACATAGAGAATAAATACTATGTGTTCAAACACTCAGCCTTCCAGGTGATCTGAAAATACTGGAAAGATGTTTCGGAAAAAAAGACCATTTTCTTTGCCTTCTCTCAGGGGGAATGAAAATCAGGCTCTGTAAGGTTCTGCTCTGTAGCCTATACTATAAGTGTTCAAAATAATCAACCTTCTAGGTCACCAGGGGGGTCTTCTGGAGGTAGTGGAAATATTTTTCAAAAACTCATTTTTTACGGCCACCAAAATCCTGCTTGCTTAGGTTCTGTTCAATTATCAGTACTATAAGTGTGCAATGACTCATCTTCTAGGGATCAGTATTCTAAGGACCTCTGGGATGTTTAAAAGGATAAAAACACGTTCAATTATTATATAGATGAATATCGTAAGTTTATAATACTTAGTAAGGTTATAATACGTATTAATACGCTTAACATTAGGATTATGTAGAACTCCAAATATACTGTAGAAGTCTCTGTCGTTCTGTGGAGAAATAAGTTGGGAAACCTCTTCTTCTGTGATTGTTATAAATAGTATTTTCTTAATCTGAAGTATTTTCAGTCCCGCCCATAAAACAAAGTTACATTCTATACGAAATGTAGAAAACTCCGTCAAGAAGTGAGTCTCAAATTACGCGTTTGCCATAACTCTCGAGCGAGACAAAACTCACTCTCCAATTCACACATCGCTCACGCATTTCACATAAATCTTTTCATGCAAAGAAATAAATAAGAGAGAGAGAGAGAGAGAGAGAAAAAAGGAATCGAAATTCTAATTTATTGCCGACTGTTTAATTCACACGTCTGTTTTGCGTACACTGTTGGGTAGGATGGTTAAAAGGAGCGCCATATTGGCAGTGTTCGCTATTATTTACGCCAATTGGCAACCAGAATGCGAAAAGAAAATGTGTGTAATGTACTTGTTGAGCATAACCTTTAAAAAAAATGTATGAGACGTAATTGTTGGAGTTGTAAGGCTGCGGTAACTCGATTAATTTATGGTTGTGACGTAATATCTCGATTTATAGAATTTATTAATAAATGCACGAACTATATTTTGGCATTGCCTATAGAATTGGATATAGAAAATTTGATGGAATGAGGTTTCGTGTGCAAGTATTTGAATAAATATCTGTAATATGAATATCCGATAGACTTTCTCATACGCGTACAAGCTCGTATACGCGTGGAATCAGTATTTTATATTGATAAGTTCCACGCGTACCATAATATATATCTCTATATTAAAAAAACATCCTGAGAATTTTTGCTCCTGCTTTGCGAACATATGGGAAAACATGCAGTTTTAAAATTTTACATATAGACTAATGTGAACCCGTAGATGTATGTGCAAAATGGCTATAGAATTTGGATTTAGGTCTTAATTAATTAAATATTAATAAATGTAAAATTTTGCATTACGAGTATGGGAAAATTTAATGGGCCGAGCCCACTTTCAACTTCTCTGTGGTGCATTGAAGACAGAAACGTCACAAAGATGGCCGAAGAATGAATTTATTGTCGCTAATTAGGAAAGGAATGTCTTCATCGAATGTCTGTATCGAAAACCAATGTCTTCATTTTCAAGATATATTAGAATTTTTTTTAATTATTTTATCAATTTCTTTAAAAAAAAGGGCCAGTCCTTCCTCTATTTAGCATATACTTGATGGAAATCAGTGGGAAAATTATCCGAGAAACTAAATGCATCAGAAGTGAGGGACTACTTTCCATAGGTTAATATGGTAAAATTGAAACAAGCGGCTTGATGAAACATATCCTATTTATGTCTAGAAAATGCATATATTAATACCTAGGGGTGGCATATATTAGCGCATAACGGCGACATCGGTCCGTTACTGTCAGGCCGGTTTCATCATTATCAGACACATCAGTCCGTTTCTGCTTCTATAAGATAATTTTTAAAATATGTAGTAATAGGGGCTTGATGAGAGCCTGTGATAGAGATGGGAGATGGCAGTAATTTTTCTTTCTGGAATCTCATCCTGTTTGAAGCCGAATAAAAATGAAACCAGTTCTACATTTACTGAATTCCACAGATGCCAATTCGCGCGCGTGGCACCTACCTTCGATAATGACTCCAATACAGTATAGGCACCATTCTCCTACATCCTATAAACCTGTCTGGAAAGAATAAAAACCAAAATGGCGACGATTAACCCTTCCTTTCACCTCGTGCCCAGATTACCTGGAAAAAGGGCTGCCAAAAGCCTTTACAATGCCATCATTTGAGGCATCATTTGAAAGTGAAATTGAGACAAAGTTGAAGTGCTTTTTCCGCTAATAGATATTCTACGGCGCGCTTGCTGCTCCACAATGGTGGTGGCCACAAAGAGAACATAAATTCTGTCCCGCGCATGCGAAATCAGGGATGCATGATCTATGAATGGAAGACGCCTCCTCGGGATGTTCTAAAATGGTTCGACTGAATTCCATTGTGGCACCTTCTTTCGAACGTTGAACTTCGACTTTAATTGCACATCCGAGAATGGATGGTGTCAGGGGGTATTTTTTTTTTTTTCGAAGAAAATTTATCAGGGTATTACTGTCTTCAGGGAAATGTATTACAAAATTGTATAGGGCATAATATATGAATGTATTAAAAAAGCGTAGCTCAATCCAGGAGTTTACCAATGCCAGGTGGAATTCGTGCTTTTGGCTCAATTTATTTTGATTTCATCTTTATGCATAATAATGCAAAACCGTTTAAATTATTACGCGGTTTTACTGGATACATGGTTGCATGGCCTTTGGGACTTTTAATGCCATCCACTATTTAAAAGTGTCAGCAATTAAAAAAAAATCTGATGTGGGCAGCACATAACTTTCCCTGCAGACACAAAATCATGTTTTTTTTATTTCTTTAATAATTCATTAAATTGAGTTTAATTGCACAAAATAACACTGAATTTACACTTTTAATTCAATTCTTATTTTTATTTGGTAATGGGACATTTTTCAAAGGTGACGTAACAGAAGTGCAAAAAATCTCAAATACCTCGAGAACGGTTAATCCTAGAATAATGGAGTTGGTCTTATTCTTTTCCTCGTCAAAACTAACGTATAAAACAAGCATTTAATTGATACATTTAAGCATACCAAGTCTTTTATTTTGGACTTTGGCGATTTTTGCGGACCATTTCGTAAAAAAAAAAACGCAGTTTCTTCTTTTTCAAATCGTATCAAAATCTAATCAGCACCAGAGTATCCCACAAGTGACTTATCTACCAAAGTTTGTGAAATTTGGTCAGTTTGATTTTGAGTTAGTATTGATACATACTGTTGGTTGAATTAAACATACCTAAATTGAGTCTTTCTATATGCGTAGTAGACTGTATTTCAAAATAAAAGAGTACTGCTATAATACTTATCCATCCTTTATTACAAACTATCTAAATGAAAAAATTAGAACAATGAGCCACTTTCTCGTGTCACCTAACGCTACGAGTTTTATTCCAACACTACTATTTCGCTTTTTCAAAACAGGCAACCAGCTGCTTGGCGCTCGCCAAACAAGAACACTTGGCGTCTTTCATACATACTTACGGGCTCTAACACATACGTTGCACGGATAGACAGACAGACACATACAGACAGACAGACACAGACAAACAGGCAGACACACACATACAGACAGACACACACACAGAGATCGACAGACAGACACATACACACAGATGTCACGCTAAAAATAGTTTTTTCGTATTCTAGAGATCCTAAAACGTGTAGATCCATTGAAAACTCGAGTTGCGATTTTCGACATGATTCCAATACTTTCCCTATACATTACCATGTATTGCAGGGAATGTAAAAAAAAAAAAAAAGAAAGAATGAGAGAGATCTTGTTAACAAATAAATCTGCATTTAAAGTTTCATATTAAACACTTTAAAAATATTAAGACAACCAAAAATTGGATATTATTAAAAGTCTTTAATTAAAATCTCCATCCACAACGTACACAAAAAAATTGTTTTATGCACGTCATGGATGGAGATTTTAAGAGTTTTAATAATATCCAATTTTTGATTGTCTTTATGTTTTTAAAGTGTTGATGATTTGACTTGTTTTCCCAGTCGTTAGCCCATTGGTCAGACTCAAGCCCATGGTACATATCTATTGGTGAACGTATAGCGAGCAAAGAATGGAGTTTCCTTAATAAACGTTACGTCAATAATTGTACAGCTATAATCAATAACAATAGGATGATCAAATTTGCCGCATCATCTTAAAGTCAAATTAGAGTAACAATTCTGAGTATTTATGGTAATGACCGCAAGAATATATTACCTGTCAAGATTTATGATCATTTAGCGGTCTAAACCGGAAGTACTTAATATAAGTCATTTCAAAGCAATGAATGGCAACACTGAAAATATCCTAACGTCAAATTACATATATTTTGATATGCCTAATGCGCAAATATTTATAGGCTATTCATAAATGTGACGGCTGATATAGTATTAGCTATCAAATTCTTGAAAGAGAGCTCCACAATTACGGGGAGCTTAATTTTTGAATCAGAGGGAATTGTTCATGAGTGTTGAGATATGTCGTTTAATTATATATTAGTGTAAAATCCAGCGCTGCAATGGCAGATTTATCTGTAAAATATGTAGATTTTTTATACCGCAGAATATTGTTCAGGAAACCAGAAAATGTTCCGAGGGTAATTCACACACAAATTATTATTCTGTAAGTATAATTCCGAAAGCAATAGTGATCACGCAGAAGTATAATCGCGGGTTTATTTACTGGAGTTAAGCGTTGCGTTCGCGTAGGACTGATTTAAAAAGGTCGCTAAGTTAAACAAAACAACGTTACTAGGAAAGTCGCTTAAGCACCTCCAATACCTTAGTAAGGAAAGAAAAATGATTACTACGCCTCTAGCGAAGAATTTAAACGTTGTGATGGCGAACTCGGCAACAAATCGAGATAGACGAAAAAAAAGCCAATAGCAAAATAGTAGAGCATTGCCTAATTGGTAGTAATTGGCACTAAAACTGTTTCTTAAGAAAATTATTTTTAAGCGGGGCAGCCCAGTGGGGGCAAGGGAATTGCACTCAGAGGATCCAAGTTCGATTCTAGGTTCTGCTCAAACTGCCCCCTTGTTCACGCAGAGTACGGGCACGTTAAATATGTGGGTCTGAAAGTCCTTCCAAAAAGTTGGTGGTAGGAGAAGGAGGGTACGATTAGAGCCCGATTTAGACTAACTGGGGCCCGGAGCAAACATTCCTTCGTGGCCTCTCTCCATCTCTTGATATATATGAAATGAACAGACGTATTCTTTTACAAAAACATAATTGTATTCTAGAGAAATGTATAACAAATGAAGCATTTGCATATTTTAATGGAATTTAAATTGCTGGCAAATTTTCCATCATAGGCAACAAGCCAGCATACTTCAGATTTTGAATTCGTACGGTCTTATATGTCCCCAAATTGAATCTTTTTGATGAGCAAACCTATTCCGATAAGCATTATGTTAACTATTCCGATTTTCGCGATGACCGTTATGCTAACATATGAAAATCCATGAACACCGATACCGATAAAATATATTAATACCGATATTAGTACTGATTTGGAAATAAAAAAAATCTTAAATTACCGCTGTTTAATTCTGACCCATTATTGAATAATCTATCCCTATTGGCGGGTTCTTCGAGTATAAGATGGGAGTCCTAGGCTTTGTGACAGAAAAAAAATATATCCTTTTGTTTTCAGTACTAAAAGGGTTTAGTGGGAAATTAATAAGATATTTTTACTTCGCGCATGAATAGATGAGAAAACCACTCCAAAACAAGCTGGGTGGGTTAAATCCTTAAATTTATATACGGCCTTGAGTATGCGTTCACAATGGTCTTATAAAACCTTACACTGTTTTGACATTTAACAGCACTTTAAAGGAAATAACGTCAAATATATTAAATGGTTTGGCCATAAAGGCTATAACAATACTCTGGAATTACCATATAATTGGCCATTATGTCACTTGTTTATGAATTTATGAAGATATTTTTTTCGTCTGCAGTGAAATACAAAACAACACGAGGGGAATTAAAATTCATTTCTTAAAAATAATTTTTTTTTCTTTCCCTACAATACATGGTAATGTATAGGGAAAGTATTGGAATCGTGTCGAAATCGAAACTCGAATTTTCGACGGAACTACACGTTATGGGACCACAAGAATACGAAAAAACTATTTTGAGCGTGACGTCTGTCTGTGCAATGTATGTTTTTACTCTAATTCAAAAACTAATGGACCAAATTTCATAAAATTATTTAGGTATGTCACTTATGGGCTACCCTGGTGGGGATTAGAATTTGGAATGATTCGGGATAAAGTAACCTGCCTTTTTTTTGCAAAATGATCCGCAAAAATTATATGTATCCACTCTAGATAAAAAAAACTAATTAACCACTTGGTGGATATGTCGTGTGAATTACCCTGATGCTGATTGGTCCTGAGTTTTCAACTGATCTACACGTTTCAGGCAGTCTTAAACAGGAAAAACCCATTTTCACGTAACATCGTCTGTGTGTGTGTGTTTGTCTGTGCAATGTAGGTATCCCCTCTAACTCAAAAAATATACAAGGGAATTTCACAAATTTTAGTATGCAAGTCTCTTATAGGTTATCCTTATGCTGATTAGAGTTTGGTACAATGCAGAAAATCAGAACTTACCTTTTTACGAATTGGCCCTCCAAAATTGTGAAAATATGAAATAAAAGACTACATATGCCCAAATGTATCAATTAAATGCTTGTTTAATGCGTACTTTTCGACAAAGGAAAAAATATGACCCACTCCATTACTTTAGGACTAACCCTTCTCAAGATATTTGAGTTTTCCCACCCAGTCGTCAAATGGGGCGCGGTAGCCCATTGGTTAGCGCGCTGGAGTTGCACTCGGTTGGCCCGGGTTCGATTCCAGCCACTGCCAAAAAACTGCCGCCGTGTTCACGCGGAGTACGATCACGTTAAACATGTGGGTCCGTAAGTCCTTCCGAGAGGTTGGTGGTAGGGAAAGGAGAGTACGGTCCCTGTAGATGCCTCCCCCACTGGGTTCCGGTTTAAATTGGGTGGCACTTCCCGGCCGTCCAAGCAGTTGCCTTACACCTTTCTGGTAGGTCGGACGGTCTGGGTCTCAACAACAACAACAACCCAGTCGTCAAATGATAACGAAAATTTAAGTAAAACAACAAGTTTAGTGTAATTTAAAAATATTATCCATGTTTTATTTTGCTCAATTAAATTCAATTTAATAAATTATGAAAGCAAGACTGACAAAATGAAATTAAGTCTGTAGTGAAAGTCCTGTGCTGCCCACATCAGATTTTATTTTTTACATGCAAAGAATATTATATGTAAAGAAATATATAAAGCGAATAACATAACGAGGTCACACAGAGATATGATTGACAATTTTTGAGATTTTTGTTTCCGAAAATAAAAAAAAAAATTGAAAATAAATCTCATAAATCGTTTTACATGTAATGTTCCATTTATATGTAAAGTTGCCTGAAAATTATCAGCGTCAGTTCACGAGATATTAAAACTCTTACTTTCTCTTTATCTATTATAATATTTCTCGGGAGAAATAAATTGTGGCATGAAATTTGGTTCGATTGTTCCAAATGGATGTTAAAATAAGGCTACTGAATCTAATCATACTAATACATTGAGAATTTTAGTTTTCATATTTCCACTTATCAAATTCTGTTAGTTTGTGGGGGAAATTCATGCATCAAGCACATCACCTGTTTTAGATTCAAAACCGAAATTATTAATTTAAATAATAGATAAAGCGTGGGTTTCTCTGTGTACTTAAAAGTGCTTGTGTCGAAAGCCCAAACCACCCGACTCATCCGAGGACATAGAGCAACTTAATGGATGGCCGGAAAAAAGTGCTTGTATGTAAAAACTGAATTATATATTTTATCCTCGATTTAAAAATACGAAAAAATAAAAATCCCACTAAAATGCTTATTTTGTAGAGAGATTTAGCCTTAACTTTTAGCCCTTTTAATGATTTGTAATCGTCATTTAGTTATTTTTTGTTAAAGGGCAAAATCCTCATGTTTTAAAATTATTTTTGTTAGTTCCTAAAATTAATTTTCGGTGATTTTTATGTGGAGATTAATCTACCATAAAGTGATATTAAATATCGTGAAATTTAAGCTTTGGTAGGCTATTGTCAAACTATACGTGTCAGATTTTCATATTTTATTGTATGTATTGTAAATGCAGTTCAGTTTATGGTAGAATTCTGAAGGCGCTACTCTTTAACTTTGCAATATCTTGAGTTTGCCAAAAATATAATACCAGTATCTTTCTCTTTTTTATTCTTTGTACCTCTTTCTTGTTTTCTCTTTGTGTACCACTGCTTTCTCTCTCCTCTATTTTTCTATCTTTCTCACTCTATTTATTTCTCTATAGTATATGCTTATTCATTTCTCTCTCTTGCGCAATTTATCTCTTCCTCGCTGGCATTAATCCTTTATTTCCCCCATTCTCTCCTGTATTTCTTTATTTCATTTATTCTCCTTATCAATCTTTCTCTTTTTCAATCATTTCTCTGCTTTTCCATCTTCTCTCTTTTTTTTTCTCTCTTTCATTCTCATCTTTCTTACTTCCTTTCTTTCTTTCTCTGTGTTATTCTATTTATTCCTTGCTTTTCACTGTCTCGTCCTTTTTTCATTTTTGCCCCATCTCTCATAGTTATGTTTAGGAATATTCTCGTTCCTTGATTAATGGCAGTACCTGTTATCATAATGCTTAGCAATTCATAAAATAAGCACACATTTTAAAATGGACAATTCGAGTTCATGAACACATATAACAAGTAAATTCACCGAAATTTAATACCCGAAATTTTAACCCTTTCACAGCTTTTTAACTTTAATTCTAATATAAATCATAATAAAATAATAGTGAAGAAAAAATCCTTTATATACAAAATATTCTCTATGATTGTATCAGTTTTCTGTAAAAAAAATTTGTGAATATGAAAATTAATAATTTTATTTTATTTTCACCTTTTTTTTTTTTACATTTTCAAACTATTCACTTTTGACGATTATTCTAATCTACTTTAAAATGTTCGAAAAAGTTGAAGACTTTTGTTCCCTTTGCTGATGCCGACATAAATCTTTAACTGTAACTTTCGCTGACGCCGCAAAGTCGAGAAATATATCGTTTGAGACTTAAAGCCATTTCTTCCGAATATCGTCTGCAGTATAGTTGGAATATTTTGATCATTTCATTTTGTTCTAAAATGTAAGTAATTGAAGTTTTCAGAAAAAAAAAAATCGAATTGCCACATTTTTTTTTTTTTTTCAAAATTAAAAAAAGAATCAAATTCATGAAACGGCAACATTTGTAGCGTTTCATTTGAAAATTGTGAGGAATGATATTTCGCGTATAGTATTTTTGAACAAAATAATCTATGTGAGGGCGATTTATCGTTGTATATCATTCGATTTATCGCGGTATAGAAAACGCAGTATTCATTGTATAGGAATTTGCTGTGATATTAAAATTGTGGTAATACGATTATCTGCAATGGTTATATAATATTGACAATATATCATGTAGTACGTTATTTCAAGGGAGATAGTTGTTTTTAAACTTCAAAAAATCGATGTTTCAGATTTAATTAATTTTTTTAGGATTAATTTAAAGCAAACCGCATTAAATTAAGCATACGGCGATAAAAAGGACATTTGTACACATTGAAATTACCCCTAGTTTGATATTTTTTCTAAAATATTTTTCTCAATTTCAAATTTTTGTGTCTATTCGCATGATTTCAAATACCTATTTTCCTAGAAATTAGTATGAATATTGAACTAATAAGTATTTAATCGATTTCATCATTTATTGCGTGTTAAGGATTTGAATGTTACCAAGACTTTTAAATACAACAAGTATATTGGTAGAATAATTTTTAATTACAATGAAATTTCCCAATCTCTATCAGTCGATAAAGATTCCTCAAAAAATTTGGATGGTGAATGTATTTGTAGAGTTGATAAATATGCTAATTTTATAAATTCACACACTTGGGGCATATAGTTACTGGAAACTTAGCCATAGTTAATGATAAATCTTTAAGAACCTTAATGTCATTTGGTACAAAATTCAGGTTACCTTCTTGTAATAATTCTAATAAAGTCTTAAAATCATGAAATCTTGACCTTGATAAATATATGGATTAGCTTCTAAATATGCTCAGCCTTTAAAGGCATTTAATATGTGGAAATTTACTATTTTAAAGTCTATTAAAATGCCATTCGAAGTATCAATTTATCTAGATCTATATATAATATGGATAATATAAAGCACTCTGTTAATGATTTACATAGATCTTTTGTTGTTACTTATGTTGATAAAGCCTTTAATAATTATGCTATTATTTGTAAAAAATTCTATATTCAATATCTGCTAGATTATTTAAAAAATAATAGTCTATTTAAAATTGATTCACACTCTCTTAATAGTATCAAATTGAAAATTATCAATATGTATAGTGATTTAGATATTAATAATAAATTTTTGAAATTTCCATACATTGTGCTTATTCCTAAATTTCATAAAAATCCTGTTAAATTTAGAACTGTAACTAGTGGTAATAATTCATACTCTACTAGTGCTAGTAAATTATTCATAAATTATTTCAATGTACTAAATAGTAATTTACGTGATTCTAGTGATAACTATATTATTCTAAATAATAGTAAAGAATTAAAAAATAAATTAACATCACTAGGTAAAATAATAGGATTTCAAACTTTTGATTTTAAAGATCTATTTAATAATATTAAGATCACTGATCTATATGATGTCATTTTAGCTTTATATAATGCCTATATTACTAATCATTCTCATCTACCTAAATTTACCAATTTTCCTAAACTTCTCCATTTTGTTCTTTTCAATAATTATATTTTTCAAGGTAATAAATTATACTTACAAGTCTCAGGTGTTCCACAAGGTGGCTGTAGTAGCTGTATGTTAGCTAATTTATACCTACACCATTATGAAAAATTCTTTAATTCTACAGATTATAAAATTTATAGATATGTAGATGATCTGATTTGTTTAGTATTTACTGATAATTATGTCATAGATATAGATTTCTATCCGGATAATTTGGAATTAATACCTAATGAAACTACTATTTGTAAAAATATTAATTATTTGGATATAAATCTAATTATAGAACCTACTAATGGGATAGTTACTAATTTATATGATAAAAAAGATTTTTTTAAATTCAACATTAATAAAATATTACCTTTTAATTCCTGCAACTCGATTCAATTGTTTTGAAATATTATACTTAATCAACTTTTTAGAATTTATAGATTATCAGATAAAAAATTTCATGCTTTGCACATAAATAACCTCATAATTATCAGTAAATTATATGAACATCCAGCATATTTAGTAAATGGTGTAGTTAATAAATTTCGACTAGCCTAAAATTCTTAATATTCTCTCCTTAGTATCTTATTTTAGCCTTACTTCTACATTCTCTTGCTTTTACATTACAATATATTTTCATCTTTCTATTTTGCAGCTTTTACTGTAGAATATCACATTTTACTACCATTACGCAGTACGGTTTTTATTACTCACTTTGGCAACACTAAATCACTTCTTTACTCTTTATCGAATGGCGACATTGATCTAATCATTTTTTGCTCGTCACGATTGTACATTTGATGTGTATTTTAAGGTATTTATGTTTCCTTTCTATTTTTTCAATCTTTATGCTTGTAGTCCTGATAACACATGCTTATAGATAAAATCTAGAATTGTACTATCTATACTAGAAAATATTTCCGATATGAAAAGAATACTTCCCTTTGGCTAGGGAAGTAGTTTTAATTTCTCTTTTATAAGTTTCAATTTCCTTTCGACAAAAAAGTCATTGCGGAAGATTTGGTGGGATCGTTTTGCTAAAACCATTGATTGTTAGCCCTCCATTTATTATCGGATTTCATTTTTCACAACGTGACATCACTCTTTACTTAACGCCAAAACCCTCGCCATTATACACATCCCTGAACACAGCTACGATTACATTTCGAAATACCCTACAATTGGTGGTCTCTTTAATAATTCATTCCAGATTTTCTTTTCAAAAATCCCGTGATTCATGAA
>OX578148.1:42762631-42987631 GCA_951213105.1 Amaurobius ferox | reverse complement strand
TTATATAATTTGATAGATATTGCCCGGTATTTTCTATTCATGCTGGGAATTGTCTAGTCCGATATCAATTTACCAATATTGTGCCATGGATAGTTTTGGATATAATAATTGCCCAGCTAAAAATTATAAATTCAATAAATGTAAGACTAAAAATTGCAAAACCTGCCCATTTGCTTCTAAAACTCAAATAACGAATCAAAATAGCCATAAGTCTTTCTGTAAAATTTTTAATTGCATCTACAAAATATCGTGTAACATATGTAATTTATCTTATATAGGACAGTCCAGTAATTCTATTCATCTACGTATGAATGTTCAGAGAGATCATGTTAAAAAATATATCCTCAATAATAATTTTCTTCCTACTTCAAATAAAATTGAATATAAACACTTTGTTAAACATGGTTTTGAAAATATAACTATACATATTTTGGATATAAAAACTAATACAGCTGATAGAATGTTCTTTGAAAACTTCTATATTAAATCAAATTGTACTCTTTCTCAATATGGATTAAATCAATTATATCTCAATGGTAATATTGTAAAATATAATTTTGTAGACAATAAATATTCCATTTTTAATCACATTTTTTTAATCCTCATTTAAATAATAGAAATTCGGACAAATTCAAAAGATTTAAACGCGGTAAAGGAAACTCCCATAATCATGATTATAAAGCTGAGATTAAAAGTATGCATCATGAATTTAACAACACATTTCAATGGAAATATATAAAATCATGGGTTTTTGCGGTTAAGAAAAAACAATTAAATAAAGTTTATGCCATTTTCTTAAAATTAAATCTAAATAATGAACATTTTAATCATATTTTCTATGATTTTCTCATTGCTAGATCAAATTATTAAAAAGTAAAACTTAATCAATTTCATAATAATAATTGTTCTAATTCTTATTGTGTAATTTCTTTTAAGCATCCTATTTACAATTCTATAAATTTTAGGAATTTATTTAATCAGTTTCATCATTTATTGGCTATTAAGATTTTGAATGTTACTAAAACTTTTAAAAACAACAAGCCTATTGGAAGAACAATTTTTAATTACAATGAAATTTCAAAATCTCTATCAATAGATAAAGATTCCTCAACAAATGTAGATAGTGAATGTAATTGTAGAGTTGACAATTATGCTAATTTTATAAATCCACACTTGGGGCACATAGTTACTGGAGACTTAATAGTTAAAGACAAATCTTTAAGAACCATAATGTCATTTGGTACAAAATTCAGGTTACCTCCTTGTAATAACTCTAATAAAGTCTTAAAATCAATAAATCTTGACCTAGATAAATATATTTATAGATTAGCTTCTAAATATGCTCAGCCTTTAGAGGCATTTAATATGTGGAAGTTTACTATATTAAAATCTATTAAAAATACCATTTGTAGTATTAATTTGTCTAGATCTATATATAATATGGATAATATAAAACACTCTATTAATGATTTACATAGATCTTTTATTATTACTTATGTTGATGAAGCCTCTAATAATTATGCTATTATCTGTAAAAAATTCTATATACAATATCTGTTAGATTATTTAAAAAATAATAGTCTATTTAAACTTGATTCCAACTCTGTAAATAGTATCAAATTGAAAATTATCAATATGTATCGTGATTTAGATATTAATAATAAATTTTTGAAATTTCCATATATTGTGCTTGTTCCTAAATTTCATAAAAATCCTATTAAATTTAGAACTGTAGCTAGTGGTCATAATTCTTACTCTACTACTGCGAGTAAATTATTACTAAATTATTTAAATGTACTAAATAATAATTTATATTATTCTAGTAATAACTACCTTATTCTAAATAATAGTAAAGAATTAAAAAATAAATTAACATCACTAGGTAAAATAATAGGATTTCAAACTTTTGATTTTAAAGATCTATTTAATAATATTAAGATCTCTGATCTTTATGATGTAATTTTAGCTTTATATAATGCGTATATTACTAATCATTCTAATCTAACTAAATTTACCAATTTTCCCAAACTTCTCCATTTTGTTATTTTCAATAATTACATATTTCAAGGTAATAAATTATACTTACAAGTCTCAGGTGTTCCACAAGGTGGCTGTAGTAGCAGTATGTTAGCTAATTTATACCTATATCATTATGAAAAATCCTTTACTTCAACAGATTATAAAATTTACAGATATGTTGATGATCTGATATGTTTAGTATTTACTGATAATTATGTCATAGATATAGATTTCTATCCGGATAATTTGGAATTAATACCTAATGAAACTACTATTAGTAAAAATATTAATTTTTTTTATTTAAATCTAATTATAGAACCTACTAATGGGACAGTTACTAATTTATATGATAAAAAACACTTTTTTTAATTCAATATTAATGAAATATTACCATTTAATTCCTGCAACTCGATTCAATTATTTAGAAATATTATACTTAATCAACTTTTTAGAATTTATAGATTATCAGATAAAAAATTTCATGCTTTGCACATTAATAACCCAAAAATTACCAGTAAATTATATGAATATCCAGCATATTTAGTAAATGGTATAGCTAATAAGTTTCAATTAGCCTAAAATTCTTAAAAATCTCTTCTTAGTATCTTATTTTAGCCCTACATCTATATTCTCTTGAATATACACTACAATGTATTTTCATCCTTTTATTTTGCAGCTTTTACTGCAGAATATCACATTTTACAGCCTTTACGCAGTACTGTTATTGGCAACAGCCGATCTCTACTCTAAACTTTAGCGAATGGCAACATTGGTTTTGTCACTTATAGCTCGTCATGGTTGTACATTTGAGGTGTATTTTCTGGTATTTATGTTTCCTAACTATTTTTTCAATCTTTATGCTTGTCGTCCAAATAACACGAGTTTATAGATAAAATCTATCTCGTGTTTCAGAAACAAGCATTTTTGTGTTCATTTCGATTAAATATTTGTACTTGAAAAATAATTTTTTCGAAATGCACAATTCTTAAACCTAGAGCTTTTCCACGTGCAAGCTTTAATGCTTGATATTTTTTGTATTCCTATTTTCGATTCCACACCATTGATATTTGTTAATTATCTTTAGTCTGATGACTAGTTATATGCATTTTAATTTCCTCATCATGGTTGAATTCATTTTTATTTCTTTGTATTTTGTAGGCAAATTTTAAGTTAATTGGTATATTATGAATTACTACTTCTATTCTCTCATTGTATTTTCATTTGTAATATATATATACATATTAACATTGAAATATATATATATATGTATATATATATATTAAAATTGAAAAAACATGAATATATATATATATATATATATGCCGACGCGGTGGTCGAACAGTCAAGGCAAGCGTTTCCTAGCGATCATTCGGCCGCCGGGTTGTGGGTTCGAGTCCCACCTTGAGGCATGGATGTTGTGTCGTTGGGCGCGGTGTGTTGCGACCCCCACGCACGGTTGTGTACGGTGTGTGCACGGTTGCCCCGGCACGTTGCCGGGGCAACGCCATGTGACGACTGATAGGTTCACGGTTCTGGCCGGTGTTTAGGCGAATGATGAAATATCAATTGCCTGGCCATTGGAATAATATATATATATAAATAAAAATTGAAAGATTTTAATCGAAAATTACGCATAAACTACTGTATGTACGAAAAAAAAACAAAAAAAAAAACATCAATAGCATATCTGTTACAAATGAGTAACTATAGACCAAGACTAAGGATAAAGATAGAAGTTAACATATCACTACAATGGAGAGGGGGATGAGAATAATATTAGGATACTCCAAAATGCTAAATGTGAAGACATACCAAAATCAATCAATTGAAGGATTGAAAGGATTAGCTAATGAAAACAATATCCATAGAGGGCCATGTTAAGACATAGATGGGCTTGTAGTTAAAGTATAGAAATGCGTTATCGATAATAATAATCAAAATAAAATTAAATTAAAATTAGAAAGAGAATAAACTCTGTAATAAGCGCAAATGCAGCTTTACAACAGGTTTTACCTTTTTTAAAAAAGTTTTATGCAAATATAAAAATCAAAAGGTAGAGGTTGAATTCAGAAGTAAATAATAAATGTAAATGTACAATTAAAAGATGTAATAGAAGTCAGTGTGGAAAACAGAATATAAAACACAAAATAATACAGAATATGAAACTTTCATCATGATATTGCGCAAAGCAGCTAATAACATAATGGATTTATAAATATACACACACATATATATATATAATATTTCATTTCTGGTTTTCATATTTGCTAATTTAAGTTATGAGTAGAGCGGGGTGCCTTTTCTAGTACTTTTATAAAAGAAAACAAATTCATTGGAATATAGTAGGTTATTGCGTCACTAGTTCGAAAGCTGTCTCAGTTCGATCAACCAAACAGATGACATTTCGATAACAAGTTCGTTGCGTGCCGAATAAGGTGAGTTGAGTTGGAGTTGCAATAGTGGGAGTCAAGTAAGCGTCAGTGGAATCGAACCATTCTTTTGAAAAGCGGATACAATAGAATGACGGAGAAGAAAGAATAAACTCACACTATTTAAGCATAAAATTAATGATTTGCAAACAAACTGACTAATATTTCATATAATTTTCGAGTCTAGTATATTAATACTATCTATTTCGTTTTATTTTTAAAAAAATTATAAAATATCACTATAACGAATTACTCGGCGTTGTCGGATCCTAAATATGCACCCGCTACTTAAATACTACATTTACAGATAACACCGCTCACGTTAAAAAACAAAACAAAATTAGCTTCAATTTTCTCTCAGTTTCAGTCTAATACTCCACGAAATGCAAAACCTTTAGTTTAAGCACAAAGTGTACCGCTCCACAACTGTAGTAAGAAGAAAAAAAATTCACTTCTGTAGTTAAAACTTCATGGTTTAAACCTCGCCATCAGTTGGGCATGCGCAGTCAACAGGCCGAAAAGTCCACTGGACTTTATTTGCGGAATCGATAATCTGAATTTCAGGCATTCGTTTAAAAAATCGCCAAAATTAAAATAACGTTATATTTTGTTCCCCTTAGATTTGTTCCCCTTTGTTCCCCGAAGATATATATACACAACTTTTTGCCAAACTATAGAATTGTGCTAATTTTACTTTTTCATTTAAAAATATAAATAGTTATTAGATAATCAGGCGAAATATTTATCAGATTGTAAAGAACATTGCTGCCCCAACCGGGAATCGAACCTTGGATCTCCGAACTGGCCAGCCGACGCTCTACCATTGAGCTACTGGGACGAAATTGCAAGCTCTTATCGTCGAAGTGGACTCTTCCTATCTATTTAAAAAATATAAATATAAAAAAAGTGCCCTACGGATTCGGTTCAAGCATCGTTAAAAAGAAACTTCTTTGATCTTTCCGATAATGTTAAGATAGAAACTCTGCGATATTTTCGTTCGCTGAGGAACCGAATTGTTCTAAAATCGCTCAAAATCTTGCTAAAGCATAAAATATCTGAAAAACTAATTCGAATTTTAATCGCCGAGACGTATCTTCCCTCGCCCTGAAGTACATGTGTGCTAAATTTCATGATCGTCCAACGCTTAGATACTCCCCCCCCCCCTCTACAGACTGCATACATCTTCCTTTATTATGTAAGAATAGAAACTCATTTCACTTTCTCATGCTATAGATTAAAGGCCAATCCCCGCGACAACCCTTAATGGATTTTGCCGCTGTTTAAGAGTTCGGCATGGCTGCTATGGACCAACCAGCGAGACCACGATCAGGGGAGCGAGGTCCGCGAAATCATTCACCGGACGAGGTTCGAAGATGATCCTGAGGAGTCTCGACTCCAGTCGCCTACGGGTCTGGAAACAGGCCACAAAGACACAGTTCCTCTGCGCCACCTGGAAGAGCCTGCTTCACGATTAACGAGTAACTTACGGGTCGATCCACAGGTTTATTTACTACTTAGGTGAGGTGGGTCAAAGGCTATAAGGAGCCATTGCTCTCACAGATATACTGCCTCACCCCGAGTGGGGAAGTCCAGGGCTATGGCATATCTAACTTACGCTCCACGTGCCGGATAAGGTCTGTAAAAGAATTGTGTTGTTGTTGTGTTGTGTTGTTGTTGAGACCCAGACCGTCCGACCTACCAGAAAGGTGTAAGGTAACTGTTTGGAGGGCCGGGAAATACCACCCAATTTAGACCGGAACCCAGTGGGGGAGGCATCCACAGGGACCGTACCCTCCTTCCCCTTCCACCAACCTCTCGGAAGGACTTACGGACCCACATGTTTAACGTGATCGTACTCCACGTGAACACGGCGACAGTTTTAGCAGTGGCTGGAATCGAACCTGGACCTACCGAGTGCAACTCCAGCGCGCTAACCAATGGGCTACCGCGCCCAAAGGAATTGTGTGGCCCTGCAACTAGAATTCAGCCCGAACTTTTTTAATAGAACTGTGGCCCCATTTGGTCCCTGAATCGGGGCAGAACCAGGGTAGACACTTTCCATAAAATTTGTGAATTCTAAATGAAATATCTGTCGATAAAATTAAATCAAATGAATTTGTTTCAAAACTAACTATTTTGATACCTTGTCCCAATGAAACACTTAACCTTTTGCTTAAGGGTGGGACAATAAGACTTTCTCGACGTTGAATGTCATATTTTATTAACCTTTTGCTTACGGGTGGGCCAGCGTCAATCCCAAGCGAAGAACCTCTCAAAAAGACAGGTATTTGACATACCATATCCCAAACAGTTCGATCCCCCGTTGAAGGCATTGGCGTTCATGGACGCCAGTGGTTTTATACGAGCCAGAAAGAGCCATAAGCCAGTGGTTTTATATAAGCTAGAAAGAGTCATAAGCCAGTGGTTTTATATAAGTCAGAGAGAGAGAAACTAATGGGCTTCTCTCTCTCTCTCTCTCTTTTCGTCTGTCTGTAATGTTTGGTATTAAATTTGACAAATTTGGCGACTAATTTAACAAAATGTTGCGAACTTGGTGATATTTTGCCCCGATTGACGAAAATATCGCCAAAAAAAGCAAAATAACGCTAAATTAACGAAAAAGACTATATTACTTAATGCAGATGCTATCAATATTGATAATTGTTAATATTGTCACTATAGAATTGCCCGAAATATATGTTAATTGGGTGCAATTCCAAAAAATTTTTACATAGTGTCATAAGAAAAAACACAAAATATACAATGCATCGTTAGAGCCACTATGCTGTGGATCTTAAGCATCATTTTTTCACTATAAAATAATGAAATTCATTGCATTATGCAGGAAAAGTCATTAGAATTTTTATAGAAGACATTATTACGAGCCTAGTGATAGATTTGGTTTTACTATACAACCCGGAACAACAAGTAGTGTTAAACTTTTTTCCCAACTGTACACTAAGAATTATATTATCCTCCTTACGAATTAATCCGAAAGATTTAGTATTATAAATGGACGTAGCGGGCAAAATTCAAATGTACCCCAACTTTTCAAATTTCGCACGCAATTTCTACAACCTAAAAAAAAAAAAATCTTCACATCTCAGACACAATTCCACTAAAAACTTACTTCACTTACTTCAACTAGTAACTACAGAAGAGATTACAGTAAACAATAAAAATAAGCTCGACAGTAGTCTGGATTATTTGGATTTTTTCTTTTTTTTTTCTGTAAAGTTTTCATTCGCCGCTTCTCTTTCAATTCAAGTGTTCTCCCTGTCACAATCAATTGTCCCAATCTGAGTGACAAATAGATACAAAGCATGGAATGAAAGTATTCTTTGCCATTTTGTTTTTGTGTTCTTTTTGTCTTATAAAGTAACTAAGCGAATGTCGCATTTCCATTGGATTCGCTTCGCTTGAAGTGACGTTGAAAGATGAATTTGATTGGCTGGGAAGAACAAATAAAATGTTAAATTATTCTTTGTTGGATTTACTGGGAACGAGGCCCTTGTGTAGCTGGAAACTGCGGATAATGTCCATTGTTTTCAATCCAAGCAGGACGAAAAATTACGGTCTTTTGAACTTCGCTTTGAATCACGGCAGGGTTGTCGACTGATGGTGTGAATTGGGATTTAATATTTTTTTCAGAAATTGCTCAAAAAATTTTTCACTTTTATGTAAAAATTCCCTTTGTGCTTGAGTGTTGATTATCTATAAGCTGCTTATGGGGAAAAAAATTAAAGTTGTTTGCAAATACGTTAAACACAAAGTCGTAGGAAGAAACGAAATCCACGATGGGCTAGAATTAAATTCAAGGGATTCAACAATCCGGCAGGAAGGTCACACTAGAAAAAAACATTTTGGAGGAATGCGCAGGGGATTGCACTAAAATATAACATTTTAGACTTTAAATAACTTGCTCTATTAAAAATATTTTTACTTTCTCCTACGTAGTATTCTAGGAAGTATTGTTTTTTCAGGAAAATATTCGATTTCGAGGTTTTGATGCCAAGATATGTTTTAAGACCCCCTGAACACGTTTCGACTATTTTTGGGGTAATGTCCGTCTGTCTGTCTATGGCCAATTTCTTGTGCACACGATAGCGGCCACAAATATTAATGGATTTCTTTTTAAAGATATTAATTTCCCGAATATTAATGGACGAAACTTTATATCCGGCTTTGTTATCAGAACAATTTCTTTAAATTAGAGCAAAAACTTCGAAATTTGTTTAAAATTTTATATTTTTTTTAACATGGCAGAATAATCATGCATAAAAGGGTTTATTTATGGATTAATGGTCATGAGATTTTATAGTTTCAATCATTGTTGTGAAAAATGGCCGAGATACAATTTTTTTGTTTGTGACGTCCTTAGCCCTCCCCCCGGGGGGACAAGTTATACACCCCCCGGGGAACATTGGCAAATATGGTATCAATCGGAAGATTTTTTGAAGCCCTTTAAAGGGAAGGGTAACACACTATAATTGTAATCATTTAAACCCATGATACTTATGTTTCAAAATTTTTCGTGTAAAAGTTGAAAAGAAAAGCTACTAAAAATTGGATTTTGGTATGAGAATGTCGCATTGCACTACACTTCAGTAAATTATTAATCATAACTAAATACAGTACTTTTTATTATTGGGGAACTCAAGGAACTCAAGGACGGGGTTAGCGAAGTACCCAGGAGAGGCAGTTGCCTCCCTTTAAACTTCGGGCGAAAAGGTTTATTATTGGGGATCATTATTATGTGTTATCAAATAAAAATTTATTTACTACAAAAACTATTAATCATTAGTTTTTGCAAATTTTAATCATTATTATATGTTTCAATCCATATAAATCACTATACAAATTATTAACGGATAGTTAATTGTGTAGCTATAGTTGTAAGTTATTAATTGTGAAAATCTACGTAGCTATCATATATCAATTTTAATATATAATAATTACAATTGATTTTAATATAAACATTGAATAGGAAAGCTGTTAATTCATCGAAGAAGATCTAAAAGTTAAAGTTAAGAACTAAAGTACGGATTCAAGTAAAGATTCAAATTAACTCGTAATATATATAATCAGTATGACTATTAGTTGATTTTGACTATAATATATAGCAATAAACAACACAAAAGTACCTTAGATACTATTATTACTTTCCCTGCAATACATGGTAATGTATAGGGAAAGTATTGAAATCATGTCGAAAATCGCAACTCGAGTTTTCGACGGATCTACACGTTTCAAGACCTCTAGAATACGAAAAAATCATTTTAGCGTGACGTCTCTGTGTGTGTCTGTGTGTCTGTCTGTCTGTGTGTCTGTCTATCTGTCTGTGCAGATTTTGTATCCACTCTAACTAAAAAACTAATAAGCCTAATTTCACAAAATTTTGTAGGTAAGTCACTTGTGGGCGAGTCTGGTACTGATTAGTTTTGGGTAGGATTCGGGATAAAAGAATCCGCCTTTTTTTGCGAAACGGCCCGCAAAATTTGTATCCACTCTAGCTAAAAAACTAATAGACCGAATTTCACAAAATTCTGTAGATGAGTCACTTGTGGGTCACCCTGGTGCTGATTAGATTTTGATACGATTTGAAAAAAAATAACCTGCCTTTTTTGCAAAATGGTCCGCAAAAATCACTAAAATCTAAACTAAAAAACTACGTATGCTCAAATATATCCATTAAATGCTAGTTTAATACGTAATTTTTAACGAAGAAAAGAATAAGACCAACCCCATTACATTAGGACTAGCCGTTCTCGAGATATTTTAGTTTTTTTGTATTTTCTCTACCATCTTTGAAATAAGTCTGGTTACCAAATGTGAACGAAAATTGAATTAAAAGTGAATTAAATTTAATTAAAATATAGAGAACGTGGATATAAATCTGCAGGAAAAGTCATGTGCTGCCCACATCAGATTTTCTTAATTTAGTTTCTGAAACTTTAATGTTTTAAAATTAAATATGTAAAAAAGTTCATGATCATCAATATAACCTCACATTTAGCTAAATTAAAAAAAAATCTTTATTTTATACTATACAAAAGAAAATAATTCCTGAAAAATTCTTAGAAGGCAATTTTTTATACAAAATTTGAGTAACATTTGGGTCGGATAAAATTTCATATCATTACTAAACATTAAAGCCTTCTTAGGCTTCTAATACGACTTTAAACACTTTAAAGCAGCAATCAAATAAAATCGGTTTATTATCATAGAATGTAAAAAAAAAATAGCAAACATTTTTTAATGTTATAAATATGTATCTAATTGCTCATATAAAATCCAGTTCATTGCCTTTAAATTTATTTATTTATATATTTCAATTAATCAAACACCACTTCGATTCCTGAGCGCCAGACTCAACATCATTCACAAAATGTACGATAAGAAAATAAAATGTCCTTAATAAGTTTTAAAGATGTTGCACTTTCAAGATATGAAGTTAAAATAAAATATACTACAGTTTATAATAAAATATCTGGTATGTAAAAATATATTTTCGAACTCTTGAAATGACGATTATTCTACGAACAAAGGTTGTAGAGTAGATTAGGGGAAATGCAACTGGAATTACGCTGCGATTATTAGGCTAAAGTATTAGATTTGCACAAATAATTCGAAAATATCCAAATCATTGACTAAAATGACCAGTTGATAATTTGAAAGAATATTTTTGAGAAAATTTGCGCAATTTTCTGAATGAATAACTTGCGACAGTTATAAAAACAAGAATGATCAAGCATGCATAAAGCATTGAGTATGAAACATTTTTCGACTGCAATGCAATTTTATTTAAACATCTCTAAAATGTGATACATTCAGCGGTGATATTTTTAAAATTATCACAATACTACAATAATTTATTGGATTTGAAAACTTAAAACTTCATAGAAAAAATGAACTTTATTCAAATGACTTCATTGCAATATAAATCGTCTGGCTCTCTATATAAAAGCATTGAATATATCATTCATAAACTTTTATTCCATTCCTTTCATTCAGCGGTGATATTTTTAAAGTTATCACAATACTACAATAATTTATTTTACTTAAAACCTTGAAACCATGGAGGTAAAAGTGCTTTCTAACTCCATGCTTAAAACCGAAAAAGACAATAATATAAAATTGGCTGCTTCTCTATGTAAAATCAACGAATGATTCAGTCATATCAGCTATATTCCAGACCCCAAAGCTAAATAATTTTGCGTTAAAAATTTCAGCAATTCTTATACAACCCATCTTACAGTTTGATATGTTTACATTCTTCACATACGTTAAAATTGGGCTTCGTTGTAGAAATAATCAAAGTTTGATGATCATTTAAACTCAAAAATATTGTGATTGCGTTGTCGCAGTTTATAAATGCACAGAAATTAAGAAAAAATAAAATGGTTTTAGCACGGGTGCAACACTAAATATAAATTAAAAAGAACTTTAAAAATCACAATTATGACACAAGATGGATGCCACATTTTATTTTGAAGTGGGTCACGTGATCTCTTCATATAATATGGGTGCAGTTATTATTTTGATTTTTATTTAAAAAACTACCGAACATATTTTGCTGAATTTTTTTTATATATTTTATGGGATAATTTGAATACTTCCTAAAATTTTCGAAGCAATTTGTGAATTTTAAATTTGCTTAAAAAATGTTTGAAAAATGAAGTCCTATGGGGTTCAATGTATTTCATTTTCTTAACCCGGGTTCAATCCAAAACTAATCGGGTGATATTAATCATTTACATTCCCATATGTTCCACAGACCATCTCAACAACATACTAAAATTTCATTTTGATAAAGTTATTTTTACGGTAGTTATGAGATCAGAGAGAGAGAAACAGATAGACAGAATGAGCAAAATCATAAACACTTTTAACTATGTTGTAAAGTGTTAATAATAATAATAAGTTTGATACAAATTGAGATAGTAGTGGGAATTTATTACTGGATGAAATTAATCACCTAGTTCGCCATATTACTGCCAAGTAGAACAAGCAGACAAAGATAAAAGCTTTTCTTATAAGTATTATTATTAACTATGTATGTTTTGCTATAAACAAACGTGTTTTTCCTTCTCATCCAACTTCGTTCGTCACAAAGAACTACTTTTTTTTTTATTATTACAAAGGCATTTCATTCTATTAGTAAAATAAATTATTTCCTTATCGCAAAAATATTTCACACATAAGCGTGCGACAGGTATCTTTAGATCTTAACCGAGAAAACGAGATTACATGCTTCATCCCTGATGATATTCACATTTTCTAAAAATATCTCAAACCCACATCTCCGTCTCCATCGTGGCTCCGTCCGGCACATTTCCCAGAGACATACCTACACAGTATCACATTCACCTCAGCTAGAATAAAAACATCCTACAAATAACCAAGTATGACACATTATATCCCTCCATTCTTGAATTTCCTTCGTGCCCGGAATAGTCGAAGTTTTTTCTCCTTCCAATATTCCTTAGGATGCTTGGCAGTTGCTCTGGAGTTGAGTTGACTTGTGTTTTCTAAATGAGGCGATAACTGCAGACTCCAAAATTCTTTGCGAGGGGGGGCCTCTGTATCGAGTTCTGTAGAAATTATTTTTTGCTGAATATTTCGGATCGTTAGAGAGCGGGGGGTTCATTAAGGAGGGGGTTGAAGGTGGGTGTTTTGGATCACGACGACCTAAATGGTTGGTGTCACACCAGAAAACAGTATTCCATTGAAGTGATGCTTTAAAAAATGAGGTTTTATCTTGTAAGTAAGCGTACGGTAGTATTTGCTAGCTTAGCTGTGAAAGCATGGAAGTAATTAGACGTAACGTGTCTAGGAATTGTAGAGTTTAAAAAGAATTACATGATTTTTTTTTCTAGTAAAAAAAAAAAAATGAATATACAGTAGGTTGGCGCAACGAGGAAACTTGTCAGATTTAGCAAGACTCCTTCAAGTCACTACAGATATCGGTTAGTTTATACTGACAAGTGCAAGCATAAAATAGCCAATTTCCCCAGGAGTAAACTTATTAGATTTAGCAAATTTCCTTTAAGCCAATGCAGGTTTTAGCTATTTTATGCTAACGATTACAAGAACTTGCCAATACCTACAGATGGTGGAAGACAAACTTGTCAAATTAGCAAGTCTTCTTTATCAATACAACGGATATTCAATTCTAACGAGTGCAAATATAGAATGGCAGATATCTGCAGCCTTCCGGCGCTGTCCAAACTGTCTCCGTGTTTAAGTGGAGTACGGGCACATTAAATATGTAAGTCCGTAAGTCTTTCCGAGAAATTGGTGGTAGGGGAAGGATGGTGCGGTTCCTGTGTATGCCATGCCACCTCACTGGGTTCCGGTCTAAATTGCATGGCACTTCCCGGCCGTCCAAACAGATACCTTACACTTTCGGGTAGGTCGGACGATTTGGGTTGAAGAAGATAACTGCAGTCGGTAGTAAGAAAACTTATCAGATTTGGCAAGCTTTCTTAAGTCAATACAAGTATATTCTGACTCGTACAGCATGGAATTGCCATTACTAACATTTCTTGCTGCCGTAGTCGACAGCAAGAAAACTTGTTAGATTTAGCGAGGCTTCTTTAAGTTAAAACATGCATCGGGTATTCCATTCTGACAAACGTATGATAAGCACGAAACTGGTTCAAGAACGCTGTTATCTACAATATGAGCGTGAATTTAACTTTGGAAAAGACCTCAACAGACGAGCTCTGCGAGTATAATTTTATTGTATCTAATTTGCCGAAAATATCAAAATGTTTTGCATTCAGTTTCAAAGGTTTTTAAATGTTCTTTATCCCAAACAGCTGCAATCTATCAATAGCTGCTCTACATTCTATTTATATATATTTTCAAGAAACTATTTACGAATACTTAATGGAAACAGCCCAAACGACATTTTGAAACAATTAATTTCCCAAATTTAATTCCCTTTAAATTATTCCTGGGACAGAACCCATTTAACATTCATTAAGTAAATCACTCTCTCGCTAATGAATAAATAACAGTCCTTCAGTTCCCTACTTTCCCCCGTGTAATGGCGGCATCGTGTAATTTATAATAACACGACCGCAACTACCGCACGCTCATGACCTAAATTTGTTTTTGCCCAAAATTCGTGATCCTGGACCATGTTTTTCCATACATCTTAATTATTGGACGCTCTTTCCCATGCCGAAGGACGATAAATACTATCAGATCATATCCAGCATGACGTACGTCACGATGGCGATTGTTTCTGCCATATTTGTTCCAAAGTTCTGGTTTCGGGTTATGAAATGGAATCGAATCCGAACCGGGAATTAAAATTTTGTTCTACATTTTAGCGTGGGGCCGTAAATCTTTTCAATGGTTAATGGTAAACGTGAGAAGCGAGGTCTATGGCGGAAGTGGTTATTAAAAAATGAATGCTTCTTGAGTACCGAATCTGATGATAATCTTTAATGTTTCTTGATGGTTTGAAGACAGTAAAAAGATAATTAATTTCCACAAAGAATAACAAAATATTTCATTGGTGAAAATGGATATTTATACTCAGCAGCTATAATTTTGACCAACATTTCCCGACTTATATTTCTTTAATCTTTTCTATTACCTACTGTCTGCCTACCATATGTGTCATGATAATACAAGTTAATTTACTTTCACCTTTCAAAAGCATTTAAATTATTTCCAAAACTTTATACTATTTATTTACACATCAACTTCACTAATTTAATTGTATATTTAAATTCAAATTGCTCTCCATTTAATCCACTAGAAATCGTTAAATTATTTCATCAGTTACGGTTCAACCTTTCACTGTTGACCACATCTCAAGGGTATCCCTAATTCGAGATTAACTTAGTTTTCTCTATCTATGTCCTTATTTAAGCATCCCTGTTTACCTGTTTATGGTCTATTGGACTTCTTGTCCAATCAGCACCTTCAGCGTTTTCGCGCCTTAAAATATTTCTACCAGATTTTAGCCAGATAACGCTTAGATCCTGATCACGGCACCAGTGTTACGATGAGTTATGCAAAGAAAAGGAAATTATCACAGAAAGCTTTGAACTCAATTCCTTGCACACTTCAGTGTCACACAAATTAATCAGTCACTTTCAATCAGTTTAAAAGGGACCGACTCGTTGGTGTGGCTTTGGGGGTGTTCAAAGGATTAGGTTTATTGCTTTTATTGATAATTTTCTGTGCTTTGTCCAACAGTATGCACAATGAAAATGCCAAAAAAGAGTGAAAAAGAAAGAAGTGTAAAATGCCAAAAATAATTTAAAGTTCTCCGCACTCAAAGTAAAAAATTAAGATGTATCCTTATAGATTAAAATTTTATAGAAAATATTTTAAAGATCCCATCCGTAGTGTATCTGTATGTTTAAATATATAAATAAAAGTATGTTAGATATGCACTACCATTCCATAAATGTACCAAGAAAAATTAAAAGAATTATTATTACTCATGAAATTTGTCAAAACCTGAAGACAATGATATAATTCGAAATAAATTGCTGTTCCAAATATTAATAAAGTTCATAATTTTTTTTTTAATGTTGCACCTCAGAGTCGATACAAAAAGACCAAAAAGAACACGACACAGACTATAACATTATAAATAGTCAAAACGCATGCTATTCAAACAAATTAATCAAAATCACGAAATACATAAAACATTAATATATCCCAAAATACATAAAATAATACATTGAGATTTGTTTTTCAATTTCCCATTTTGCAATATGTTGTATTGTATTTCACTCTTCACTCATATGGATAATATAATTTATTTTCAGAAACTATAACGAAATCTTAAGAGCACGTGTTTTATAACCAATATAAGAAAGACCTCACTGACTAGAAATACTGTAAATTCCCAAACTATTAGAATTTTCTATAGGATCTTTAATATTAGAAAACAAGTTTATTAATTGATGTAAACACAATATTGAAATTGAAGAGCATCTAAAATCTGCCTCTGCTAAAACTTAAACGCCACTGACATCAAATGCACCAAACAATCCCAAATAGTCACTGATGCCCTAAACAATATCAAATGCTCCAAATAATAAAACTTAAACATCACTGATATCAAATGCCCCAAATAACAAAACTTAAACGTCACTGATATCAAATGCCCCAAACAATTACAAATAGTCAGTGACGCCCCAAACAGTAATCACTGATGCCCTAAATAATATCAAATGCCCCCAAATAATTACAAATAGTCACTGATGCCCTAAACAATATCATATGCCCCAAATAATAAAACGTAAACGCCACTGATATCAAATGCCCCAAATAACTAAACTTAAACGCCACTAATATCAAATGCCCCAAACAATCGCAAATAGTCACTGATGCCCTAAACAATATCAAATGCCCCAAACAATAAAACTTAAACGTCAATGATGCCCTAAACAATATCAAATGTTACAAACAATAAAACTTAAATGTCACTGATGCCCTAAACAATATCAAATGCTCCAAACAATAAAACTTAAACGTCACTGATGCCCTAAACAATATCAAATGTCACAAACAATAAAACTTAAATATCACTGATGCTCTAAACAATATCAAATGCCCCAAACAATAAAACTTAAACGTTACTGATGCCCTAAACAATATCAAATGCCACAAACAATAAAATTTAAATGTCACTGATGCCCTAAACAATATCAAATGTCACAAACAATAAAACTTAAATGTCACTGATGCCTTAAACAATATCAAATGACCGAAACAATAAAACTTAAACGTCACTGATATCAAATGTCATAAACTATCACAAATAGTCACTGATGCCATAAACAATTTCAAATACCCCCAAACAATACCAATACCCCCAAACAATACCAATACCCCTAAACAATCACAAATAGACAGAAAATCTCGATGCCTCTTCGATTTCTGACATATTTACGTTTAGCAATTCCACACGTCCATTACCCATCGCGAAGATGACAACATTCTATGGGCGATAAGAGCTGATACTCACAATTTCCCTCCATAATGGAAACATGGAGTTCCAGCAACCCCCCCCCCCCCCCCCAATTACATTCTCGACCGTCTAAACTCTTTTCATAAGGAAAATGCGTAGAGACATGATGCAGCTTAGACCTTTCGACAAACCATCTTTGATGACCCAGACGTTTTAGAGCTTTTACCGTAATGGCCTATAAAATCCGGGAGATTGATAAAATGGACATAAATTTTTGCAATGCGGATAGATGCATGGGGTTATTTGTGGTTTTCCTGAAAGTTTTTAAGATGGAATTACATGAAGATAGTTGCTAAATGCTGTTATTGCTTACTAGAATGCATTACCCGGGACCTAAATCAGCGCCCGCTACGTAAATCAGACAGACACAGATAACACCACCCAATTTCCAAATGGCCTGTTTTGAAGCAAAGTAATTTTCCCGTTCGCTTCAATCCAAATCCTTTCGTTTTAACGTATGTGTAGTCGAGCTCATATATTTGCAATGCACACAAACATCCTCTCCTCCCTATGGCAACGCTCAGAAAACCAGGAAAATAATAATATCGAAAATTTCGGTGTTTATGCTTTTGATTGATAATTAATAGAGAATCAGAAAATTGTCAAATTAATATTTTTTGTAAGAATGCAAAGATATACACTCATATATTTTTTAAACAAAAGAATTGTGCTAATCTTCCTTTTTCGGATGCGACGAAATAAAACATAAAACATGGATATTTCTATGTATTTAAAAATAAATAAATAAATAAATATGATAAAATTCTCTTAAGTATTCCCTTTAAAAATCATTAGAAAGAATGTTTGATTTTTTTTTTTTTTCGAAGATGTCAAGATGGGAACTCGGTAATAATATTTTCGATCGCTAAGGGAACGATTTGTGCGAAAAGCGCACAGAATCATGCTTCAACATAAAATAAATAAAAAACTAATTCATTATTTTTTTTAAATCTCACAGAGGTCTGTCATACCGGGAATTTAGCTAACCCAGTACCGAATTTCGTGGCTGTTCGAAGCTTTGATTTTCTACTACAGACGACAAACGCACGCAGACACACAGAGACGCGTTGCCAAAGGGGTATTTAGAAATCATTTCATTACCCCCGAGGGACCGATCAAAAATCACTGACATACATAGAAATGATATTTAGAAAAAGAGGAAACAAGGTATTTTATTACCAAACCCCCTTCCACCCTAAATTTTTCTGTCGACGCTACTGCACACATACACACACGCACAAATACACATACACGCACACACACAAATACACGCACACACACAAATACACGCACACACACAAATACACACAAATACACAAGCACAGACACACACACTCACACATACACAACACACACACAAACACAATACACACACACAAACACGACAAACACAACACACACACAACACAAAAAACACACAAACACAAATACACACTTGCATACTTTAGTGTGTTTTTTATTTTTGTGCTGTTGTTTTTTATGTTTTTGATCTTTATGTTTTTCCTTTTCCCGGGATTGCCCTTCAATTCCTCTAAAATTCGGGCCTTTTCGAATTCTGGCAATTTTATAAATTTGACCTTTTGTTCTTTTCTGAACGCTTACGTTTCAAAAATGTCACGCTTTCCAAATTTAAAGGGGACAAAAAAAAAAAAAAATTATATATGTATTGCTCCCTCTTGGTCTAATTAGACCTGAACCTGTTAAAATGTCTGTTTTGTACACATATTTCTTCAATTGTAACTCCCTTAATTTTTTGATAAACCGTATTAGTATTCACTGACGTGTTGGGGGTCGGTTTCGGCGGTCTGCCCGGCCACTCAAATTACGGCTGTAAACCCTAGGGTCAGTCAAGTGGTCTGAGTCTTCGACATTCTCGACACTTGCATATATATATATATATATTTTGTACATACAGTAGTTTATGCATAATTTACGATTAAAATCTTTCATTTTTTATTTATATATACATATATATATATGTGTGTGTGTGTGTGTGTGTGTGTGTGTGTGTGTGACTGTGTGTGTGTATGGGTGTGTGCGCATATATATATATATATATATATATATATATATATATATATATATATATATATATATATATATATATATGTATGTATACTATTAGGAACCTTACTCCACATCACGGACAGATGATTCCTTTGAAACTTTCAGTAGCATGCATACAGATGTTTTAGAGTGTACAAAGAAGACATTTTTATACATTTATTTCGTATAATGTTTAATTAAAATATAAATTACTGGATTGGAAATGACTTGGGTCGGCGCTGTCCACCGTCTCTCCTCCTGTGTTTCCGTCACTGAACGAGATATAACTATGTTTTCCAATTTCTGACAAATTCACGTACAGCGACTTTACACATCCATCACCTTTAACAAATGTGACAATAATCCGTTGAGATAAGAGTTGAAAAGCGCATTTGCCACGGCAATAGAAAGGCAGGGTTCCAACGACACCCCCAATTATTCTCGAATGTCCAAACTGTGGTAATAAGGAGAATGTTTCTAGAAGCATGATGGAGAAGGACTCGCTGTGCATAAGCTTTGATGACCTAGGCGATTTAGGGCTTTTACCGTAATGGTCAATAAAATCTTAGACATTGATAAAATGGGAATAAATATTTGCAATGCAGATAAAAGGGGTGGGTTGGCCGTGCTTTGGAGGTGTGTATTTCGCCTGAAATTCCTTTTAGAAATTACTTAGTGATCGTTGTTAAATGCAATTGTATATCTTTTGGGGAAGTTATGTCTTAAAAACGCGTCAGGGTCAAAAATGGCATGGTTAAAAATATTTCTATATAAACCTTCTTCTTTTTCGACCCAGACAGTCCGACCTACTCGAAGGTGTAAGGTATCTGTTTAGACGGCTGGGAAGTGTCACTCAGTTTAGACCAGAAAACAGAGGGGGTCGGCATTCACAGGGACCATACTCTCCTGGACGCGGTAGCCCGGTGGTTTGCGCGCTGGATTTGCACGCTGCCACAACTGCCGCCGTGTTCATGCGGAGTACGATCACGTTAAACATGTGGGTCCGTAAGTCCTTCCGAAAGGTTGGTGGTAGGGAAGGAGGGTACGGTCCCTGTGGATGCCTTCCCCACTGGGTTCCGGTCTAAATTGGGCGGCACTTCCCGGCCGTCCAAACAGTTACCTTACACCTTTCTGGTAGGTCGGACGGTCTGGGTCTCAACAACATACATTTTTACTAATAGCATAAAAAAAAATTGTGAAAGTGCTTTAATATGGTGTGTACACTTTACTTTTGACAAAACTATTAAGAATTTTTATTTTCTTTTGCACACTTATTTCGTACTGTCATACAAATTTACAAAAAATCTGGAAGTGACGTTCAAGGGGAACATCTAAAACGAAAATGGAAATCCTTAGTGAATACCTTAACCCCATCTAGAATTCTATGTTCATCTAAGCTCTTTTTATAGCCAACTCCAAAAAATAGATGTTTCAAGAAAAATTTTTAAACCGGAAAAAACGGAAGTATAAATCGTTATTAAATTTTCATTCTCTCACAGAATTTTTATTCTAAATCAATACCAGTCATCATCTAAGCTATATCTATAGAAGATCCCAAGAAATAGATGCTTCAAGGAGATTTTTTGAACCGGAATTAGAAAAGAAACCGGAAGTGAAAATTCTTAGTGAACTATCCTACCTCCTCCAAAATTTTATGCTGAATCCATACCAGTTATCATCTAAGCTCTATCTATAGCCAATCTTGAGAAATAAATGTTTCAAGTAAAATTATACTGAATTCGTACCAGTTATCATCTACATTCTATCAATAGCATACCCTAAAAAATAGATGTTTCAAGATAAAAATTTTCCAAAAACAATAATATAGCCAAAATTTTACCCCCAATTGGATTCAATATTTAAAATTAGTTACAATACTAAATTTAATTGAATCCAAAACATTTTTCTTCTACTTTGTCGATCTGAAACGAATGCTCTATTTCCCCTCCTCCAGAATCATAACAGAATAAATCAGCCAGCATTCCTTGCACTCAAAACAGATAGGGGCGCACCCATCCATATATCCTTTGCACATAGAGAGAGTCGTCTCCATATATGTTTATTTCCTTGCAGCTCTTTGCATCCTCTCTGCATCGCGGCATCTCTTCCCCCACGCGTGATGATGCGAGGATAAGTAATTGCGACATTACGAACTGGCGCGTTCCATGTCTTTCTTCACTTGGAGAAAGTAATCAAGGGAAGACCTGGTTTATGGATACATCTTTAGTATATACGATTATAGTGTATCAAAAACTGGGAACTTAATTTTTCAGTAATTAATCTGTCAGACGAACTTGCCAGCAATTCGATGCTCAGTCGAATGTTCGGTGTTAACTTGACAGCAAATAATTGATTTTTTTCTTAATGATTGATTTGAACTGTTCAGATACAATCCCAATCTATAAACAAAGCATGGTCGTTTATAAAAATAATTCCTCACAGCATTTATCAAATATTATTAATTAATCTATACTATTAAAACACGATATCGCATATATTTATATATATATATCTTCTAGAAGATCTATCTAAAAGATCTCTCTATCTATCTATCAATATATCTACCTATCTATCTATTTCTGTATATTTCCCGCTCTCTCTATCTCTATTTTATCTGTCTATCTCTATCTCCTATCTATCTCTCTCTCTCTTTATATATATATATATATATATATATATATATATATATGTTCTTTTCTCTTATCGGCATTATGGCCGTGAATTTGCTTCTATGGTAATGTTAATATTACTTGAATTGTATTTTTATTTTTTTTTATTTTTACATAATTCTTATTATTACATTTCAAATATATATAATGAGGCCAATGAATTAAATTTTGATTTCTATCCACCTAATCTACAACTCATTGAAAATGTATATACATCCAACTGGATCAATTTTCTAGACGTTAGTTTAACAATTAAAAATACAAATACAATAAAATTTAAAATCTATGACAAAACAGAAACTTATAACTTCAAAGTAAATAAACTTCAACATTTCTCTTCCAATCTTTCCAAATCTGTATATAGAAATATTATTAATAACCAGTTATTAAGAATCAAAATGTTAAGCACACCTTGTTACTACAAAGAACATCTTCATAAATTCATCAACACCGTCATCAAAAATAACTACCCGCCCAATCTTATTTTTTCTTTTATTAAAACACATTTTAAATTTAAATACAAAAACTTGCAACAATTACAGCAACATATTGACAGATCATACTCTAGCATTTCTAAACAATTCATAATCTCCATGTCTTCTTCTAACAGTTAAACAATTCGTATAATTCACTTTAACCTGCTTTGCGAAAACTGCTTAGTCAGTAACTAAAAATTCACTGTAACCTGTTCTGAGATGATTGGTAATACACATGCTTTTCCAGAAGTACCACAGTACTAGGAGTAGATATATTTTCATTTTATTTTCATTATATTCTTTTGATATTACTTTATAATACTCTGCATCCTCATTTCAATAATTAGCCACAAGCTGGTGTAACAGAATATTTTATATTCATGTTTGATTTATTTGTGTATTTGATCCACTTTGTCTTTTCTTCTACGTCGGGCCATTTACATTATTTCTGTAATACATTTTACAGTTGTGTAAACAGAAACGTAGAATCAGCATTAATGAAACATGTATGGCCCTTGATAACGTACATGTTTTCAGAAATGCTTTTCATATTCATTTTATTCCTTTTATATTCACTAGATTCCATTTATTCAATTTCCAAACTTCTTGCATAGCTCATCGTGCTACACTAGGCTTCTGATTTGCAATTTTTTTATCTTTACCTTCAGTTTACAAGCAATTTTCTTTGGTATTTCTCGGGTATATATATATTACAAGTAATCATAAAAATCTTCAATTATATATATATATATATATTAAAATTGTAAATTCAATGGTAGAATGTAAGTAGTAACTCATAATACACTATCTTAAAATTTGCATACAAAATACAATGAAATAAAATGAAATTCAACCATAATGAGGAAATTATAATACATATTACAGGTCAAAAAGATAAAGATAATCAACAAATATCAGTGATGAGGAATGAAAATAGGAATACAAAAATTATCAAGCATTAAAGCTTGCACGTGGAAGAGTTTTAGGCTTAAGAATAGTTCATTTCAAAAAAATTATTTTTCAAGTTCAAATATTTATTCGAAATGAACACAACAATGCTTGTTTCTGAAACACAAGATAGATTTTATCTATAAACTTGTGTTATTTGGACGACAAGCATAAAGATTGGAAAAAAAGATAGGAAACATAAATACCTTAAAATACACCTCAAATGTACAACCATGACGAGCAATAAATCATTAGACCAATATTGCCATTCGCAAAAGTGTAAAGAAGTGATATACTGTTGCCAAAGTGAGTAATAAAATCCGTACTGCGTAAAGGCAATCAATTATGATATTCTACAGTAAAAACTGCAAAATAAAAAGATGAAAATATATTGTAATGTAAATTTCAGAGAATGTAGAAGTATGGCTAAAATAAGATACTAAGGAGAGATTATTGAGAATTATAGGCTAATCGAAACTTATTAATTATACCATTTACTAAATATGCTGGATATTCATATAATTTACTGGAAATTTTGAGGTTATTAATGGCAAAGCATGAAATTTTTTATCTGATAATCTATAAATTAAAAAAGTTGATTAAGTATAATATTTCTAAACAATTGAATCGAGTTGCAGGAATTAAACGGTAATAATTTATTAATATTGAATTAAAAAAAATCTTTTTTATCATATAAATTAGTAACTATCCCATTAGTAGGTTCTATAATTAGATTTAAATCCAAATAATTAATATTTTTACTAATAGTATATATATATATATAAACAAAATTAGTAAATCCAAAGTTAGAATGTATGTAGTAACTCATAATACACTATTCCAAAATTTTTCTACAAGATACAAAGAAATAAAAGAAATTAAGACATAAAGAGGAAATAATAAAGCGTAATACAGGTCATAAAGACAAAGACAATCAACAAATATCCTTATTCCTGGTTCCTTTTGTGTGCTTCGTGTTAAAGAAACATTCTATATATATATATATATATATATATATATATATATATATATATATATATATATATATATATATATATATAGAGAGAGAGAGAGAGAGAGAGAGAGAGAGAGGATGTTCACACTTTTTTGTAACGATTTTGAAAAAAAAATTATATAAACAAAGATACGAATTTTATTTTCTAACATGTTCAATCTGATAGCCCTTTTGTTGAACTATCATATTACATCTTGATTTCCAAGATAAAAGAGCTTTTCTTAAAATATCAAAGTCGATTGTGTTCCACTCCTCCACTACAATCTTCCATCAGGGTCCATCCAATGTTTTGGGATGCCGCTTATAAAGAGCTTGTTTTAAAAGTTCAAATGCACAGTAATCCATAAGAGACCGGTCGGGGGACTTGGATGGAATGAATTTAAATGGAATAGCCTCAATTCCGGTTTCATTTCTCATTTTTCAAAAAATATAGCTGTAGATTTATAGGTATGGCTGGTAGCCTTATCCTAATGGAACTTAACACAGTGAAGATTGTTTGGGTAAAGTGCTGGAATGTCTTTTTTGAAAACAGGTATTAAAACATATTTCTGATAGTAATACGAATTAATTTTGACATTTTTTTCTACCTTCCTTATTTTAAGTTTTCCGTTATAAGAGAATCCAGCAATAACCATAAAACCTTTAGCAAAACTTTCCTTATTTTTTCTGAACCAACATTTGTTGGGTATGCATTTTTTACCTTTTTCCCAGTCAAATGTAAACTTTGACGTTTTTTTCCTTTTTTATTAATTATGTCACTTAATTTACATGTAGAAATATTAAAACCATGCTTTTCACATTTTTTTTAATAATCGAATAAGAGCATTATAATTTAATAAGAGTATTTCTCTTCGAAAAGAGCATAAATATAACCTTCGATCCATTGTTTATTTTCTAGCGACATTTTAAAGCAAAGAATATTTTTAATGATGCAGACGATAATTAAACTCTATTCCGACTTGATGCCAGTCAGGTTTTTTTTATTTAAATTTTATTCATGGGAAAAGTCGAAATCGTTACAAAAATGTATGAACACCTTCTGTATATCTAACCCTCTCTATCTATCTCTCTATCTATCTCTATCCCTCTCTCTCTCTTTATCTATCTCTCTCTATCTCTCTATCTATACGAGAGTAATACTGAAATTTTTGAGATACGGCTCATTGATACAAATTAAACTTACCAATTCTTAAGAGTGTTCAAAGTACTCCCTTCCAACATCATTGCACTTTTGAAGGCGAATTTTCCAAAGATTAAATGCTTTAAACCATCCATTTCTTGGAATCGATGAAAAATATGCTTTTATAGCCTCATCAATCTCATTTTCGGAATGAAAACGACACCCACGTAAATTTTTTTTAGATTAAAAAATAGCCAAAAGTCACACATAGCAAGATCAGGAAAATAGGAAGTTCTATCACTTTGATGCTTTTTTGTTCAAGAAATTCGACTGTCATTCTTGCTGAATGAGAAGATGCATTGTCATGCTGAAGCATGAGTCCCCTAACATTCACTTCCTGAAGAATTTCTGGAAAACACTTAGTGGTGTACCAGTTAGCTGTAACTGTCTCCTGTCCCTATAGGTTTAAGGTTTTGGCCTAACCTGTACTTCTGAACAACACGGCATACATTACCGTTTCCATTCCTCGTTGTCTTTTCACCATTGTTGGTTTGGGGTCATCTTCAAAGACCAATACTTTACTTTCTTGACGTGTTGAAACGTCAAAAAACTGTATGTTTCATTACCAATTATGATTTTAAAAATACCAGTTCACCATCATTAAGTACATAGTCATACATAATTCACCATCATTAAGTAATTTTAGGGGTTTTTTACTGATTCTGACACTCTCCGCTTTTTGGTGTTCTGTTAAATTACAGGGGACCCAATGACAAACTAATTATTTCATATGCAGTTCTTCATGAATAATTGTATATATAGCTGCGAATCCAATGTAAATTCCATCTGTTTCTATATCATTTGGTAGGCACAGTTAACATTTTTCGAATGGCCGACACTTTTTCTGGGACTACAACTGACAAAGATCTTCCTGTGTGTTTTTCTTGTGACAAAGATCTTCCTGTGTAAGATCTTCCTGTATGTTTTTCATCCAGAAGAGAATTTCGACCTCTTCTAAACTCTGTAAACTATCTTAATACAGTGGCACGAGATAGAGCATCATTTCCATATGCTAATTGCAGACATTGAAGATATTCTTCTCGATTTAGCCCCACTTTAAAATCATAGCTCGATAATGCTCTCGCGTCAACACCATTGTTTTATTCTACGATAGCTAAATTGTACTTGTTTCCACGAATTATCGTCTGTGGACATAAAAGGGTTCAAATTTAAATATCCGACCAATAATTTTTCCCGAAAACAAACGCAACATTTAATAGGTTTTTAGATATTCTGCAAAAGAAAAGCCTCTTTTTGTGGGTTAAAACAAAGGTTAGGGAGAAGGCTATCTCCCCAGATAAAAATAAAGTTAGAATCTTAGTTTTGGGTTTGAACGGGAGACAGAGAAAGTTTTAAAATCCTCTAGAAGCCAGATTTTTAAAAACAAATCCGATATATTTTTTACCCAGATTTTTAAAAGCGGCAAAAAACACGCATTCAGAACAGGAGCTTAAAATCGCCAACATGTGCGCCTGATGGGTAAGTGACAAAACAAAAACTAAATTTGTGAATTAAGAGATATACATTTGGTTTTTAAAATATAAAGTTGTAACTTTATTATTATCTACTATAGAAACTTCACAATTAATTATCTTCAAAGTTAACTTCCAAAGATTTTAATTCTACTTCAACCCCTGTTTTTAACACTTTTCCAACATAGTTGTAAAGTGTTTATGACTTTGCTCTCACTGACCTTGGTCATTTCCCCTCTTGAATTTCTTCTTGACTTCTGACACTCTGGAATTTCTTCTTGACCTACTCTGCAATGGACCCACTCGACCTGCTCACGCTGAACTTCGCAACCCACATTTAGAAGTGGCTTTGATGGAAAAAGACGGCCCCCATTTTTTTAAATTACCGATTTTGGGGACTGCCGCGGTGGAAGATGGCACCCGGGGAGGGTGGCCACCATTTTATAAATATACTATTTTGGGGGTAGCAGTGGTGGAAGAGGGCGCCTGAAAAGAACGGTCTCCAATTTTTTAAATCTGCATTTCGGTCTATCTTGATGACTCTTGCTCTACTTTTGAATGCTGTTTTCACGGTACATTTTCTATTTTGAAATGAACCCACTCGACCTGCTCACGCTGAATTTTGACCCACTTTTGTCGCTTTTCGACTACTGCAAAATTTCCAATTGTCAAGTTATATTTAGCCGAAATCAAATTAATTTAGTATTTCAAAATAACTTCACATGTTGGCATCCGGGGCGCGATAGCCCATTGGTTAGCGCGCTGGAGTTGCACTCGGTAGGCCCGGGTTCGATTCCAGCCACTGCCAAAACTGCCGCCGTGTTCATGCGGAGTACGATCACGTTAAACATGTGGGTCCGAAAGTCCTTCCGAGAGGTTGGTGGTAGGGGAAGGAGGGTACGGTCCCTGTGGATGCCTCCCCCACTGGGTTCCGGTCTAAATTGGGTGGCACTTCCCGACCGTCCAAACAGTTACCTTACACCTTTCTGGTAGGTCGGACGGTCTGGGTTTCAACAACAACAACATGTTGGCATCCAGAAAAGCACTCGATTTAAGTGTATTTTTCCACATTAAAAACACATTGCCGTAAATCCTGTACATAATTATTTCGCATTGAAAGAAGTAAATACTCGCATCATGTAGGGAAAGTTATGTGCTGCTCTGCTCACATTAGATTTTTTAATTTGTGTCTGAATATTTACCACCTACTTTCAATCCGAACAACATACTCTACATTTTCCTCTTCCCAAACCCTCATAACTCAGGATAAATTTGACAACATTCCTCACCCATAAGCAGTTGTATTAGTCACACAAATAAATGCAGCAATCCATGTATCATTTGTAAACGGGCTCCATATCATATTTTTACTTCCTTGCAGCTCTTTCCTTCCTTTTTGCTGCGGCACCCCACCCCCTGTGATATGGTGTGAAGATAAGTAATTGCGACATTATGGCCTGACGCGTCCAATATCTTAAACCACTTAGAAGGGATTGTCCGAGGGAAGGCCTGCTTTATGGACAGCTCGCCCCGATTGCGTAGGATAGTTTCCGTGAAGGTTATTGCACCTGTGGAATGGCAACACCACTTAAATACTTTCCTGAGTGTTCATTTGCTGTTACTTGGCGTGACACGTAGAATTAAATTTTTGCCACATTTTGTTGGATTGCTACAACTTCATGATTGGACTGAATCTTTTTTGTATCCCCTGGAGTGTTTTTTCTTCTTAAACACCCAACTCCGGACAACTAATTGTGGTGCCCGGAATATCAACATTTTCGGAGGGCCCTGTAGATTGAAACTAGCCCTGTAATGTAAATTAATAAATTTATCCATTTATTACTTTCCTTATATACATAATGTATAAGGAAAGTATTGTGACGGGGTCGAAAATTCGAATTCGAGTTTTCGATGGGAGAGCACGTTTCAAGCATCCCTGATCACGAATCAAACATTTTTGAAGTGATGTTTGTGTGTATGTGAAAGTATGTGTGTGTGTGTGTGTGTATGTGTGTCAGTGAGTCTGTGGAGACGATAACTGACGAACGAATGGACCGATTCGAACGAAATTTGGTACAAAAATCACAAACCGTAAACACTAGAAGCCTATTGTTTTTATACGCAACCGAATGTTCAGAACCCCACTAAATTTTTGAGTGAAATTTTGAAAAATTCGTTAAAAAATCAAAACCGCTAATAAAATTGCGCAAATAGACATTTCTTATGTAATTTTTCATTAGAAAACGATTGACATAAATTTTAGAACGCTAACATGAACCGTTCTTGAGACATTGCACATTTTTCAAAAAAATTATCAAAAAGTCATTAAATAAAAAAAAATATTTCCTTTTGAGAAGGATGTTCACTTTTCATATGTAACACCATGCGATAAATTGGGTGACATCATTCTCGTAGATCTAGCTCGTACCATTCATGGGAAAAGATACTTTGAGTAATAATTTTATATTTGAACACCAATAGTTATTTATCTGCTGTAAGAATAACTTATTTCTTCGTCCATAACGCTTAGTGAAATTTTGGCGACGAATTTGGCGAAATGTCGCCAACTTGGCAACTTTTTAATTGTTGTCAAATTAACAAAATCTCGCCAAATGGATAAAAATGGCGCTAAATCAATCAAAATGACAACTAATTGAAGAAAATTCAATATCTTGGAAAGAATATAAGTATCTACTATAAGAGTAACATTTTTTTAACTGAAAAAGTAGTAAATTCATTGCATTATATAAGGAAAGTCATGTGTTGCCCACATCAGATTATTTATTTATTTATTTACATGATAAAACACAACAGATATAAAATCCGACAAGGTGACTCTCATAACAAGAAATATCAATCATGCATAAAGCATTGATTATAAAACACTTTCCAACTTCAATGCAATTTTATATAAATATCTCTAAAATGCGATGCATTCCTCGGTAATATTTTTTAAATTATCACAATTCTACATTAATTTATTATATTTGAAAACGTCATCGAAGAAAATGAACTTCAGTCAAATGAAATATAAATTGCCTGGTTTAAACATCTCTAAAATGCGATACATTCATCGCTAATATTTTTTAAATTATCATAATACTACAATAGTTTATTATATTTGAAAACTTCATCGAAAACAAATGAACTTTATTCAAATGACGTCATCGAAAAATAAATCGCCTCTATATAAAAGCAGCATTTCATTCATAAACATTTTTCCAATCGTTTCATTCATCACAATACTATAATAATTTATTTAAAAATTTGAAAAATTGTTATCTACCATATATATTTTAAAATATGAAACCTATCTTATATAAAAAGTAATTAAACTTTTGGAAAGATATTTATTATATAATATATCTTTCTCTTTCTGGGGGATATAGCAATAGTCAGAATTTAATTGAATTTGTTTTTCTCCAAATATTAAATAATTTTTATTTAAAAAACTACCTAATATATTTTACTGAAATTTTTTTATACATTTTATGGGATAATTTGAATATTTCCGAAAAATTTCGAAGCAATTTGTGAATCTTAAATTAGCTTAAAAAATGTTAGAAAAATTAGGTCCCATAGGAATCAATGTATTTCATTTTTTCAATCCGGGTTTAATTCAAAACTAATTGGGTGATATTATTTATTTATATTCCCATAGGTCCCACAGACCGTCTGAAAAACATACTAAAATTTCATTTTGATAAAGTCATTTTTACGGCAATTATCGTGCTAACGGACAGAAAGACAGACAGAATGAACAAAGTCATAAACACTTTTCAACTATGTTGTAAAGTATTAACAAGAAAGATCAATCATGCTTAAAGCATTGATTATGAAACACTTTCCAACTTCAATGCAATTTTATTTAAAAAAGTCTAAAATGCAATACATTCCTCGGTAATATTTTAAAACTTATCACAATACTACATTAATTATTATATTTGAAAACTTAAACCTTCATTGAAAAAAATGAACTTCATTCAAATGACGGCATTGAAATATAAATTGCCTGGTTTAAATATCTCTAAAATGCGATACATTCCACAGTAATATTTTTAAAACTATCATAATACTACGATAATTTATTATATTTGAAAACTTCATCGAAAACAACTGAAATTAATTCAAATGACTTCATAGAAAAAATAACACGCCTGGATCTCTCTATAAAAACAGCATTTCATTCATAACTTTCTCCCATTCACTTCATTCATCACAATACTATGATAATTTATTTTATTTAAAAATTAAGAGCATGGAGCTATAAGTAATTAAACTCTATGCTTAAAACTTCATCGAAATAAATCGTCCTTCTCTTTATAAAATCAATTAATATTTCATTCATATCAGCCATGCAGACTCCATGGGCTAAATTATTTTGTGTTAAAGAAATACAGCAATTCTAATACAACTCATTCTATATATTTTGCTGTGTACATTTTACATAAGTGAAAAATAGGCTTCGTTGTAGAAATAATCAAATTTGGATAATCATTTAAACTCAAATATATTGTATTTGCGTTGTTTCTGTATGTAGATGCACAGAATTTAAGCAAAAATAAAGTAGTTTTAGGACGGATACAACACTCAATATGAATGAAAAAGAACTTAAAAAATCACGATTTTGAAACAAGATGGATGCCATATATCATTTTGAAGTGGGTCATGTGATCTTTTCATATCGTGGTCACGTGATCGTTTCATTTAAGAGGTGTAATTATTATTTTAATTTTTATTTAAAAAACTACTGAATATATTTCGCTGAAATTTTTTTATATATTTTATAGAACAATTTGAATATTACCTAAATATTTCGAATTAATTTGTGAATTTTAAATCCGCTTAAAAAATGTTTGAAAAATTAGGTCCCAAGGGCTCAATGTATTTCATTTTTTCAACCCGGTTCAATCCAAAACTAATTGGGTGATATTATTCATTTATATTCCCATAGATCCTACAGACCGTCTGAACAACATACTAAAATTTCATTTTGATTAAGTCATTTTTACGGCAGTTATCGTGCTAACGGACAGACAGACAGACAGAATGAACAAAGTCACAAACACTTTTCAACTTTGTTGTAAAGTGTTAAAAAAGTAGCACAGTATAAACAATTTAGAGATAAAAAAAATCAGTTATCAATATAGAATAATTCACCACAAACAGACACATTTCATTTAAATGAGACATCAAAATGTTAAAAATATCGAGATTTCTTACACATAAATTAAATAAATTACTAGTCTTGTAAAGAACCTTGCTGCCCCAACCGGGAATCGAACCCTGGATTTTCGGACTGGCCCGCTGACTCTCTACCATTGAGATACTAGGACGGAATTGCAAGCTCTTATTATCGAAGTGGAGACTGCATTCTCCACTCTCTAATGCAGATTAGCAAATGACAATCTGACTGACCATCTCCTGCTATTTTTACTTCAGGTTAACCCTCTGACGCTATTTTTTATCTTACAGGTTGGCTTCCTACGTGGTCCTTATTCTTTCGATTGAAATTAGCGCCCCATAGCCCAGAGTCCACTGTATCCTTGCTAGTCGTACTAGGGCCACTTTCAGGGCTCAGGCATCTTTGCACTACCTTACAGGGTTGATTTGTTCGGGTGCCCTTGTAAAAAACATTGCTACCCCAACCGGGATTTGAACCCTGTATCTTCAAACTGACCAGTCGACTCTCTACCGTTGAGCTACTGGGACTAAATTGCAAGTTCTTATTGTTATTACTCTGCAGACTTTACTACAGAATTTGATTTACAACAGTTATGTCAAACTAAAGAAACATGAAACATATCAATACTTCTCAGTTGTATATCCCTGAACTTTAAAATTTATTGCTACTGATCACTGAAATCAACATGATTATAAAAGTTTCTTATATAAAGCCATGCATAAAACCTGCCTTTTAGTTTCCAAAGAAGCAGTAGCGTAACTGGACTTGGCACCCTGGAGCAAATAATATCAGGGCGCTCTTTCCCATAATGCATAGTCTTTGGTCTTTAAGCCAAAAAGGCGCCTTCATGTTCGCCTTTTGGCTTACATGAAGGCGCCTTTTTGGCTTCATGTAAGCCAAAAGCCGAAACGATGCCATACCTGCCAACCTGGGAAAATTGGAATGTGTAAAATTTTGCGTGAATGACATTTATAATGATTTTTTTTAATTACACGCGCAAACGATATTTCTAATGAATTTAACTATGTACAAGTACCTGCATTAAAAAAATATTGCATTAAATATCAGGCTTACTGGTAGATTATGAAAATTCAGGACACCAATTTTATAAAATTTCAGGACAATAAATTATGAAGCAAAAATATATAAAGGTTTTATCCGGTGAGACTTACTTTATAATGAAGACAAATATTTATGTTTGGCAAAACACAGGTTTTCACTAAAGAGATTAACAAATATTGATCTTCAATAAAAAAGAAATATAGCACTGAATTATATTCCTGTCAAAATGGTTTCCCTTTGATTTGCCTAAATCATCGCTTTAATACCACTTTTTGGAAAATATCCCTTCACAGATTTCATACCCATTTTTTAAATAGAAAAATATATATTATGCAAATATAATTAAAAAATTAACCTTAATAATTAGCCATAATATGAAAATAAGCTAGTTTAGTCGATCTAATATGCAACATTTAAATGATGGAGATGGATGGAAAAAGATACTAACGTACGCTCAGCAATCCACACGAAGTAACTGAATTGCGTAATCGCACTGTTTATGCGAATATAATTAAGAAATTAACAGTAATAATTAATTAGAATATGAAAATAAGCTAGTTTAGTCAATCAAAAATGCAATATTTAGAAGATTGAGATGGATGGAAAAAGATACTATTGTACTCTCGGCGATTCATTAGAACAAATTGAATTGCGCAATCGCAGTGTTTATGCGAAATTAATGAGCAAAATAACATTTTAGCGATTTATGCTGAATTAGACAACCTTTGGAGAAGTATATTTATTACTTTCATAAAATAAGTGATCGAGATCTTAATTTACGTTACACGCGGCCGTAAATCTCCGTTAATTTAATTGGCACTACCTGCATTTTATTATGGATTTGCTACGATCTCGGGAATGGTATATATCAGTGGTAAAAAAGCGGAAATGCGGTGTTTCCGAGGAATTATACTATGTCTGGTTAATTGATAAATTTCAAACATAAAAAGCCGGAGAATTTCGCCGGAGATTGATTTTCTAGTAATGTTAAAAAATTCAAATAAATGCGGAAATGCGTAAAATATAGCAATATATGCGTAAAAGCGTAAAGAGCAGTTAAAATGCGTAAATTTTACGCATAATGCGTAAAACTTGGCAGGTATGCGATGCCCTGGAGCTATCGTTTCTTCTTTCTCCCTGCAGGTATGCCACTGAAACAAATGTGAAACCCCTCTCTCAAGGGCAAGTAACTTAGGGAATAACGTGTAACTGATGGAAATACATGTAACTGATAAAAATACATGTACCTGATGAAAATACATGTAACTGAGAAAATCACACGTAACTGAGAGAATTACATGCAACTAAGGGAATAACATGTAACTGCGGGAATTGCATGCAACTGAGGGAGATACGTGTAATTGAAAGAATTACATGTAACTGATGGAAATACATGTAACTGAGTGTATTGCATGCAACTGAGGGAAATGCGTATAACTGAGGAAAATACATGTAACTGAGGAAAATACATTTAACTGAAGGAAATAACTAATTTTTTTTTTAAATATATAGCAAAGTAAACGGTTTAGAATCTTTTTCAGTTTCATAATTAACATTATAATATAAATTATATTCCAAATAAATAAACCACGTTCAAGAACAGATCTAACCAAAGAATTAAAAAAAGTAACAATACAAATAATATCCCTAAAATACCCAGTAATGCAAAACATAAAACCAATATTTTTATAGACCCTCCTAGAAATAATAGGAATGTCATCACTAAAATTAAATCTAGCTCCAAAATTAAGACTCTAACCCTCACAACTCAATTAATGCTGTACCGGAAAGTGAAATGATCTCTTTGATGCGTAAAGTATGATCAAACAACATTTAGAAATATTTAATATTATTCAGAGACAAATCAAAGTAACACATTTGATATTGGAAAACGTACAGGAGCACTTTTCAATTCCAATGCATGCAAATGCACACGCTTTGATTATTTGTACAAAGTGTAGTCAGCATGCGCAATTTAAAAATAGGAGTTTCACCCTGTTACAGTCCGTTTTGAAATTGTGATTCTGCACATTTGTGTTCAATTTTACGTGTGTGTGTGTGTAAATTTTCGTCTTCCTTCCTGTTGTAGTATTCGAGTAAAAAGAATCGCAAAATTCAGGCAAATGTTGATTTCGCTCCATTAGGAATGGAGAATGGACTTCAACTTCGCTTCCATAACATTTTTTGTTTTCATAAATAATTATCTGTACAAAATCCTGTAATTCATTACCCTATCCAAACCTCGAAAGAAAAAAAAATCTTTACCTGTTACCTTTCTAACTCATATGACTGTTCAAGTTTCCATGTAAATTATTATCTAATCTTTGAGATACAAAAAACAAAGTAAAAACTAAACACGACCATAATATTGAAATTTTTCTTCGTATGTTCACGATCATTCATCAAACAATCCTTCAGCGTTTATTATAGTACTTGATAGTTAGGCTACACTTTCTACGTTTTATTTTCCTAATGAAATTAGCTATTTCATCTTTATCTTTTTCTTTTTGGCAACACTATAGCTTCCCTTCTTATAATATCCCTCCAGAATGTTTCAGTTGTGGGAATGGGCGCTTCGCGTGACAAGCTATAATCATATAAACATAATTTAAATAAAGATTTGATTTTACTTTTAAGTGCTTACTGTTGAGGGAAATCCGGGTGGAGATGTAAAATGTGCATTTGAAGATGTAAAATGTGCATTTGAAGATGTAAAAGGCAAATTCTTGAATGAACTAAGTTTGATGATCATTTTTAATACTTTACAACATAGTTGAAAAGTGTTTATGACTTTGGTTATTCTGTCTGTCTGTCTATCTGTCTGTTTGTCCGTTAGCACGATAACTGCCGTAAAAATGACTTTATCAAAATGAAATTTTAGTATGTTGTTCAGACTGTCTGTGGGACCTACGGGAATATAAATGAATAATATTACCCAATTAGTTTTGGATTGAACCCGGGTTGAAAAAATGAAATACATTGAACCCTATAGGACTAATTTTTCAAACATTTTTTAAGAGAATTTAAAATTCACAAATTGCTTCGAAAGTTTTTTGAAATATTCAAATTAACCCATAAAATGTATAAAACAATTTCAGTAAAATATATTCAGTAGTTTTTAAAATAAAAATTAAAATAATAATTACATCCTTTACGTGAAGAGATCACGTAACCATTATATGAAGAGGTCACGTGACTCACTTCAAAATAAAATATGGCATCCATCTTGTTGAAATCGTGATTTTTAAAGTTCTTTTTAATTCAGATTTAGTGTTGTATCCGTCCTAAAACCGTTTTATTTTTGCTTAAATTCTCTGCATCTACATACTGAAACAACGCAATTACAATATATTTGAGTTTAAATGATCATCAAACTTTGATTATTTCTACAACGAAGCCTAATTTTCACGTAGGGAGAATATAAACACCAAAAGATGTAGAATGAGTTGTATAAGAATTGCTGCATTTCTTTAACGCAAAATTATTCAGCTCATGGAGTCTGCAATATAGCTGACATGAATGAAACATTCATTGATTTTACACAGAGAAGAAGACGATTTTTTCGATGAAGTTTTAAACATAGAGTTAAATTACTTGTACCTCCGTGGTTTTAAGATTTTAAATAAAATAAATTATTATAGTATTGTGATGAATGAAAGGAATGGAAGAAAGTTTATGACTGAAATGCTGCTTTTATTGAGAGAGCCAGGCGATTTATATTTTATTGACGTCATTTGAATAAAGCTCATTTGTTTTCGATGAAGTTTTCAAATATAATAAATTATTGTAGTATTATGATAATGTTAAAAATATTATCGAGGAATGTATCGCATCTTAGAGATGTTTAAACCAGGCAATTTCTATTTCAATGCCGCATTTGAATGAAAATCATTTTTTTCGATGAAGTTTTAAGTTTTCAAGTATAATAAATTAATGTAGTATTATGATAATTTTAAAAATATTACCGAGGAATGTATCGCAGTTTAGAGATGTTTAAATAAAATTGTATTGGAGTTGGAAAGTGTTTCATAATCAATGCATTATGCAAGATTGATCTTTCTTGTTACTTTTTACTTTCCCTGTAATACATGGTAATATATATGGAAAGTATTGGAATCATGTCGAAATTCGCAACTCGAGTTTTCGACGGGTCTACACGCTTTGGAACCTCTAGAATACGAAAACACTATTTTTAGCGTGACATCTGTGTGTGTGTGTGTCTGTCTGTCTGTGTGACTGTCTGTGCAATGTATGTATCCAATCTAACTCAAAAACTAATGGACCGAATTTCATAAAATTTGGTAGGTAAGTCACTTGTGTGTGACCCTGGTGCTGATTCGTTTTGGGTACAATTTGGTATAAACAATCCGACTTTTTTTTGATAAATGACCCGCAAAAATTGTATTTATCCACTCTAGCTGAAAAACTAATATATCAAATTTTATAAAATTTGGTCGATAAGTCACTTGTTGGTTACCTTGGTGCTGATGAGATTTTAGTACCATTTGGAAAAAAATAACTTGTCATTTTTTGAGAAATGGCCCACAAAAATCATAAAAATCTGAAATAAAAAACTACATATGCTCAAATATATCAATTAAATGCTTGTTTTATACGTAATTTTTAACGATGAAGAGAATAAGACCAATCCCATTGCACTAAAGATAGCCGTTCTCGAGATATTTTAGTCTTTTTGCATTATCGCTACGCCAGCGTTGAAAAAAATCCAGTTACTAACTGAGAACGAAAATTGAATTAAATGTGCAAATTCAATGTCATTTTAAATAATTATGAATGTTATTTTGTGCAATTAAACTCAATATAATGAAATATTGAAGAAATAAAGAGAACATGAATATGAGTCTGCAGGGAAAGTCATATGCTGCCCACATCAGACTTTTTTATACTATTGCATAGAGAAAGTATTGTTCCGAAAATTGAGAATTCCGAAAGTTGAGATGTCGAGAAAACACGTTTTAAAACATACTGAACCTATTTCAAACACTTTTGGAAACGCTTGGCTCTCTGTGAGATGGGGACACGAGGACTCCCTGTATATACAGCATCTACTTCACATAACTACTTCATGTATCAAATTTTGTACATAGATACACTATATAGAAAACAAAAATTAGATAAGAAATTTTAGTAATTCTCATGATTAGAACTTGAATGGTTCAAATTTAAAGACTTTCATAGCATTGCAAAACAAAAATTAGAAAACAAAAAACAACAAGAAAGGAACAACAAGAAAGGTCAATTATGCATAAAGCATTGATTATGAAACACTATGTAACCGAAATGCAATTATTTAAATATCTCAAATGCGATACATTCAGCGGTGATATTTTCTCAATTATCACAGAACTACAATAATTCATTTTACTTGAAAACTTAAAACTTCATGGAAAAAAAAAATGAACTTTATTCAAATGACGTCATCGAAATATAAATCGTCTGGATCTCTATGTAAAAGCAGTAAATATTTCATTCATACACTGTTATTCCAGACTCCAGAGTTAAATAATGTTGAATGAAAAAAATCCAGCAATTCTTATACAACTCATCTTACAATCACTTGTTTACATTCTACATTCATTAAAATTAGTCTTCGCTGTAGAAATAATCAAAGTTTAGTAATCATTTAAACTAAAAAATATCGTAATTGCATTGGCGCCGAATATAAATGTAATAATTTATTATTGCATCAATTACAATAATTTATTTTACTTGAAAACTTGAAACTTCATAAAAATAAATGAACTTTATTCAAATGACGTCATCGAAATATAAATCGTCTGGCTCTCTATGTAAAAGCATTGAATATTTCATTCATACACTTTTATTCCAGACTCCAGAGTTAAATAATTTTGCATGAAAAAAAATTCAGCAATTCTTATACAACTGATCTTACAATCATTTGTTTATATTCTGCATCCATTAAAATTAGGCTTCGTTGTAGAAATAATCAAAGTGTGATGATCATTTAATCTAAAAAATATCGTAATTGCGTTGCTGCAGAATATACATATAGAGAAAACACGCAAAAATAAAGCGGTTTTGTACGGATGCAACACTAAATATAAATTTAAAAGAACTTTGAAAATCACGATTTTTACTCTGGGAAAAAAGTTTCATGCCATATTATTTTCCTTATAGTATACATAGTATAATGTATAAGGAAAGTATTGTGATGGGGTCGAGAATTCGAATTCGAGTTTTCGACGGGAGAGCACGTTTCAAGCATCCCTGATCACGAATCGAACATTTTTGAGGTGATGTCTCTGTGTGTGTGTGTGACAGTATGTGTGCGTGTATGTGTGTCAGTGAGTCTGTGGAGACGATATCTCACGAACGAATGGAGTAATTCGAATGAAATTTGATACAAAAATTAAAATTCGGGAATACTGGAAGCCTATTGTTTTTAAACACAATCAAATGTTCAGAATCCCCCTAAATTTCCGAGTGCAATTTTGAAAAATCATCAAAAAATCAAAACCTTTAATATTGTTACGCAAATAGACATTTCTTATGTAATGTTTCCTTAGAAAACGATTGACATAAACTTTAGAACACTAGCGTGAACCGTTCTCGAGATATTGCACATTTTTCAAATAAACTTTTCAAAAAATCCCACAAATTAAAAAAAATATATTAACTGTTGAGAAACATGTTCACCTTTCATATGTAATATCATGTGATAAATTGGGTGACATCATTCTCGTGAATCTAGCTCGTTCCATTCGTCAGAAAAGATACTTTGAGTAATACTTTTGTATTTGAAAGCCAATAGTTATTTATCTGCTATACGAATAACTTTTTTTTCCGTCTATAACGCTTGGCGAGATTTTGGCGACGAATTTGGCAGATTGTGGCCAACTTTGCGATTCTTTTAAATGTTGCCGAATTAACGAAAATCTCGCCAAATAAATAAAAATAACGCTAAATCAATGAAAATGAAAACTATTTGACGAAAATTCAATATGTTGTAAAAAATATAAGAATCTACTATAAGAATAACCTATTTTTTACTATAAAATAGTAAATCTATTGCATTATATAAGGAAAGTCATGTGCTGTCCACATCAGATTTTTTTATTTGGAAATGGGTCATGTGTTCTCTTCATATTATATGGGTGTAATTATTATTTTAATTTTTATTTAAAAAACTATCGAATATATTTTACTGAAATTTCTTTTATATATTTTTTGGAATAATTTGAATATTTTCTAATGTTTTCAAAGCAATTTATGAATTTTAACTTTGCTTAAAAAATGTTTGAAAAATTAGGTCCCATAGGGTTTAATGTATTTCATTTCTTCAACCCGGGTTCAATCCAAAACTAATTGGGTGATATTATTCTTTTACATTCCCATTTGTACCACAGACCGTCTCAACAGCATACTAAAATTTCATTCTGATCAAGTCCGTTTTGAGGCAGTTATCGTACGAACGAACGGACAGACAGACTTACAGAATGAACAAAGTCATAAACACTTTTCAACTACGTTGTAAAGTGTTAAAAATTAGATAAAATTTTAGTAATTCTCATGATTAGAACTTGAATGATTCGAACTTTAATATTTTCATAGCATTACTAGAACTGAAATTCGTCAAAAACAGGGAAATTAACTGTCTTAGAATATTAATTACAGCATTTTAATTTAAGACAATTAATTTTATCGTATTATTTTGTACACAGCTTAGAAAATTGTCTACTTAATCAAGAATTGGCTCGGTTACTTTGTGTTCCATGGTCGATATACTACAAATGCACAAAGTTTCAGTCTTCTAGGTCAGTAGGGGACTTCTAGGAAGTCCCGAAACATTTTACAATATCCCATTTTGCCTGCTTTCCGGAGAGAAATCAAAAATCCGTCTCCATTTATTCTGTTCCGTGATCAGTACTATAAGTATTCAAATATTCAGCCTTAAAAGACACCAATGGGTTTCTGGAAGATCTAAAATGGCAAACCATGTTACATGAATAATTATTATATAGATTTCTTGCGGAATGATGATTTCAATGATGATTTCAATGATAGTACGAGCATATGATGTAGGACATAGCATATGATGAGAGTAGTACATAGCATATGATGAGAGTTTCATTTGAATGATCAATGAAGTTTGAGTTATCAATTTGAATGGTATCAAAATAGTTTATATTAACGCAGATAATCTCAAATGCATCGATAATGCATCCAAATGCACTAAACTGTTGCCAACTTGAGAAAGAAAATTATAAAGAAAAAGAATAATTTATGCAAAACATTTCAAAAGAATGATATTTGAACGAAAAACTGATTTTGAGACAAATCTAAAAAGAGTAAAATCTGTCTAAGACGAAATCACGTAGACCCTAAAAAGTTCCAACTTAAGCAGTTTTTCGTTTCCCTCAGCTTTCCCTATAAAATATTTATTCGAAAAAGCAATTTAATTTTTCTTTTACAAAACGGTATATTTTTAAATAGTTTAAAAATTAACTAGAGCATTGCTCAACTCGGCTTTCCCATATCAGAATCCATTTTTAAGTAGCTTGTATTTTTTAACACTTTCCAACTTAATTGAAAAGTGTTTATGACTTTGTTCATTCTGTCTGCCTGTCCGCACGAAAACTACCTTCAAAGTGACTATCAAAATGAAATTTTAGTGTGTTGTTCAAACTGTCTGTGGGACGTACGGGAATGCAAATCAACAATATCACCCAATTAGTTTTGGATTGAACCCAGGTTAAAGAAGTGAAATACATTGAACCCTGTGGGATCTAATTTTTCAAATATTTTAAGCAAAGTTAATATTCACGAATTACTTCAAAAATTTTAGAAAATATTTAAATTATAACATAAAATATATAAAAAAGAATCAGCAAAATATGTTCGGTAATTTTTTTAAATAAAAACTAAAATAATAATTACACCCATATTATATGGTTTCCCGGCCGCCCATTTTTGTTGCTCTATATCTTCGGATGAGTCGGACGGCCTGGGTTTTCGACCCATATTATATGAGTTTCCCGGCCGCCCATTTTTGCTGCTCTATATCTTCGGATGAGTCGGACGGCCTGGGTTTTCGACCCATATTATATGAGTTTCCCGGCCGCCCATTTTTGCTGCTCTATATCTTCGGATGAGTCGGACGGCCTGGGTTTTCGACCCATATTATATGAGTTTCCCGGCCGCCCATTTTTGTTGCTCTATATCTTCGGATGAGTCGGACGGCCTGGGTTTTCGACCCATATTATATGAGTTTCCCGGCCGCCCATTTTTGCTGCTCTATATCTTCGGATGAGTCGGACGTCCTGGGTTTTCGACCCGTATTATATGAAGAGATCACGTGACCCAAGTCAAAATAAAACATGGCAAACCATCTTTTTTTCCAAATGTGAAAATCGTGATTTTTAAAGTTCTTTTAAATTTATCTTTAGTATTGCATCAGTCCTAAAACCGCTTTATATTTTATTATTTTGTGTGGATCTATATTCTCGGCCAACGCAATTACACTATTTTTTAGTTTAAATGATTATCAAGCTTTGATTATTTCTACAACGAAGCCTAATTTTAATGGATGCAGAATGTAAACAAGTGATTGTAAAGTAAGTTGTACAAGAATTGCTGAATTTTTTTCACGCAAAATTATTTAGCTCTAGAGTCTGGAATAAAAGTGATATCAATGAAATAAATATTCATTGCTTTTACATACTGAGCCAGACGATTTATATTTCGATGACGTCATTTGAATAAAGTTCATTTTTTTCGATGATATTTTAAATTTTCAAATATAATAAATTTCTGTAATACTGTGATAATTCAAAATATATCAGCGCTAAATGTATCGCATTTTAGAGATGTTTAAATAAAATTGAATTGCAGTTCATAATCGGTGCTTTATGCATGATTGATCTTTCTTGTTTTTTCTTCTTTTTGTAAATTTTTCAAGAAATTTTTTGAAAAATCTGTATTGTTTGTCCAAATGATCACGTAAATTACGTTTGTCCAAATGATCATGTAAATTATCATGTAAATTATGTTTGTTATTCATGTTTGTCCAAATGATCATCAAATTACGGCATGTTACCCTACCCTCCTTCTCCTTCCACCAACCTCTCGGAAGGACTCTCGAACCCACAGATTAAACGTCCCCGTACTCCGCGTTGACACGGGAATAGTTTAGGCAGCGCATTGAATCAAACTCGGGTATATATGACTGAAATCGAGTAGTATATCGAGTAGACAAGTATATATGACTGAAATCGAGTAGTTTTAGCCATGAACTGACCTACCCTGCACTTTTTAAAAAGATATTTTGATGGCCGTAAAAACCTACCTTATAATTAAAAAAAAATCAGCTCAAAACCGACTAATGGAGTGAATATAAATATCAACGATTAGTTTTAAGTGAAGGTGGCTATAAACCGACTTGCCGTACACTTTTTGAATCAATGGACTAAAAAGCTACTTATGGGTTGTATATGAATATCAACGAGTATTATGTAAATGTGGCCATAAACTGGCCTGCTCTGTAGTTTTATAAAATATGGATTAGAAACCGACTAATAGAGTGTATATGAATATCAATTATTAGTATTACGTGAAGGTGACCATAAACCGAGCTGCCCTACACTTTAAAATAATGGACTAAGAATCTATTTTTTGGGGTGTATGTGAATAGTATCGAGAAGCATTAAATCAAAGTGGCCATAATCTGGTCTGCCCTGCGCTATAAAAAATGTGTTAGGAACATACTTTTGGCATATACATGAATATTATTAGGTATTATTGCTCGAAGGTGATCATAAAATGACCTGCCCTACACTTAAAATAAAATAAGCTAGAAGTCTATTAATGAGGTAATATAATATGTATACTGTAACATTTTGTGTAAAATGTTGAAAAAATATGTATAAATGTTACGTTTTATTTTTAAAAATTTGATTATCAAAATATTGCATGTGTTTTTTAAACTGGATAAACTGATAATAATCTTATCTCGCTTTTTACTTTCATTTCCGCTCATTTCTAGCTCTGTCTAACTTCTATTTATTTCTAGCTCTAAAACTCCAAACTTTGGGGAATTCTCGTAAATATGTTAGAGATAGGAGTCTTTTAATTCAGTAATCGCTCATCAAAGATATATATTCCCAATATCTCAGCTCGAATTCGATCTTATCTGAATCATGAAAACGTGTTGACATCACCGAAAATATCGACAGATACTAATGTCTATAATGATGCACATCGCTTTCACATCAAGTTTGTTGCTTTACACAAAAGATTACAAGTTGGACCATAATTGACCGTGGTACAAAAACATGTGATGCGCATCATCGTTTGAACTGTGATGATCGCATTTCCGCAAGAGAAATCATTCCGGCGAAACCTCCTCCAGAAAACACGAAAAAGGACGATCTTTGCACGCAAAAGACAGTTTAACATCGTCAACTCCTTAATACAGATTATCAAAACCATGGTTATCAGTTTGCGATCGATTTTTTTCTAGTGTAACATCGGGTTGCAGATAAGTGGCACTCTGCAATCTTAACTGTTCAGAATATGTACTAGCCATGCGGTAGGTATAAATAAAAGCAATTGCAAAAATCTATCATTTTGTGATGTATAATACAAAGGGCATACATTCAGTAGGGGTTGTTGGACATTGAAATAGAAGCAATCCAGAAATGTAAGAGCGGAGAAATGTAGGAGCGGTGGAATGTAGGAGCGGAGAATAACACAAGACGTTATTTTATTTATTTATTTATTTAAAAGAAAGTAAAATTTCAGGATAAAGTCCCAATAACAGCTTGCAAGATAAAGTCCCAGTAACAGCTTGCAAGATAAAGTCCCAGTAACAGCTTGCAAGATAAAGTCCCAGTAACAGCTTGCAAGATAAAGTCCCAGTAACAGTTTGCAAGATAAAGTCTCAGTAACAACTTGCAAGATAAAGTCACAGTAACAGCTTGCAAGATAAAGTCACAGTAGCACCTTGCAAGATAAAGTCACAGTAACAGCTTGCAAGATAAAGTCAAAGTAACAGCTTGCAAGATAAAGTCTCAGTAACAGCTTGCAAGATAAAGTCACAGTAACAGCTTGCAAGATGAAGTCACAGTAACAGCTTGCAAGATAAAGTCAAAGTAACAGCTTGCAAGATAAAGTCCCAGTAACAGCTTGCAAGATAAAGTCCCAGTAACAGCTTGCAAGATAAAGTCACAGTAACAGCTTGCAAGATAGAGTCAAAGTAACAGCTTGCAAGATAAGGTCCCAGTAACAGCTTGCAAGATAAAGTCATAGTAGCACTTTGCAAGATAAAGTCACAGTAACAGCTTTTAAGATAAAGTCACAGTTAACAGCTTGCAAGATAAAGTCACAGTAACAGCTTGCAAGATAAAGTCCCAGTAACAGCTTGCAAGATAAAGTTACAGTAACAGCTTGCAAGATAAAGTCACAGTAACAGCTTGCAAGATAAAGTCCTAGTAACAGCTTGCAAGATAAAGTCACAGTAACAGCTTGCAAGATAAAGTCTCAGTAACAGCTTGCAAGATAATGTTACAGTAACAGCTTGCAAGATAAAGTCACAGCAGCACCTTGCAAGATAAAGTCACAGTAACAGCTTGCAAGATAAAGTCACAGTAACAGCTTTTAAGATAAAGTCACAGTAACAACTTGCAAGATAAAGTCACAGTAACAGCTTGCAAGATAAAGTCACAGTAACAGCTTACAAGATAAAGTCATAGTAGCACCTTGCAAGATAAAGTCCCAGTAACACCTTGTATGATAAAATAGAATACAGAAATATACAGATAAAATTTTTGTAAGATAAAATAAAATAAAAACTATTTGCCAGAGATTATTTTTAAACACAAGAAGTTATTTTATTATTACACAAGAAGTTATTTTATTTATTTATTTAAAAGAAAAACTTTCAGGATAAAGTCCCAGAAACAGCTTGCAAGATAAAGTCCCAGTAACAGCTTGCAAGATAAAATCCCAGTAACAGCTTGCAAGATAAAGTCCCAGTAGCAGCTTGCAAGATAAAGTCACAGTAGCACCTTGCAAGATAAAGTCACAGTAGCACCTTGCAAGATAAAGTCACAGTAACAGCTTGCAAGATGAAGTCACGGTAACAGCTTGCAAGATAAAGTTACAGTAACAGCTTGCAAGATAAAGTCACAGTAACAGTTTGCAAGATAAAGTCACCGTAACAGCTTTTAAGATAAAGTCACAGTAACAGCTTGCAAGATAAAGTCCCAGTAACAGCTTTTAAGATAAAGTCCCAGTAACAGCTTGCAAGATAAAATCACAGTAATAGCTTGCAAGATAGAGTCAAAGTAACAGCTTGCAAGATAAAGTCCCAGTAACAGCTTGCAAGATAAAGTCACAGTAACAGCTTGCAAGATAAAGTCACAGTAACAGCTTGCAAGATAAAGTCACAGTAACAGCTTGCAAGATAAAGTCACAGTAATAGCTTGCAAGATAAAGTCACAGTAACAGCTTGCAAGATAAAGTCACAGTAACAGATTGCAAGATAAAGTCACAGTAACAGCTTACAAGATAAAGTTATAGTAGCACCTTGCAAGATAAAATCCCAGTAACACCTTGTAAGATAAAATAGAATACAGAAATATACAGATAAAATAGAATACAGAAATATACAGATAAAATTTTTGTAAGATAAAATAAAATAAAAACTATTTGCCACAGATTATTTTTAAAAGCACTAGCAGAAGAATATAAAAAAACATCTAGGTTATTACTAAAGCTGTTGTAAAGTTTACAAAAGTCATTAATGGCACAATAGCAACTAATAATAATTCGAAAATTGCTTTCAACAAATAAACTCATAGACCTAGTTGTTGAGTACTAAGAAAAATGAAACCTAATTTCATTTAAAAGAAGGATACAATCAATTTTGTTATTGAACACATTAGTGAAGAAAGAAAGCAGAATATGATCTTTTCCATTCTGAAAAACTTTAACATAAAACACATTTCGAAGAAAGGTTGAAGATAAAGCATAACAGTAAATACCAGTTTTCTTATAATATAAATACCTTAAAAATATATTTTGAATAATTTCAATGTTGTTAATATGAACTGCTTGAAAAGGTCTCTATAGAATGGAGGTACAGCATTGTGGCAATTAATTGAGAAATGCAGTTTTTTTTATAAAATTCAGTTTTATTCAAGTTTTCTATGGATACATTTAAAACTAATAAGTGATATGACCTCCCCGAGACTTTATAACATCACAGACACGTTTCGGCATGGAATGTACTAGACAAGCACATGTAGTTTTAATTTCAACGTCTCTGAACCATATGTCAATAACGGCCGAAATTAGCTTGTCCATCGTCGTACAGTCAAATTTGTGAAGCCGTTTTTTGACAATAGCCCACAAATTTTCTATGGGATTCAAGTCTGGTGAATTCCCGGGCCAATCCAGTACGGTAATATTTTTTTTTGAGCAGAAATTTTTGATTCGCTTCGAAGTGTGACAAGGCGGGCTGTCTTGTTGGAAAACGCAATCTCCGTTCGGCCACAGTTTAGCCATGTTTCGGGTTTAGCACTTTTCGGGTCAATATGACTTCGTAACTGGCACTGTTCATCATTCCCTCTACGGGAACAAGAGATTCTGTCCCCAAAACGCTGAAACAACCCCAAAACATCTTTTTGGGCGGATTCTTGGGTGCTTGATTGATGTGGTGCTGATTGAGAGGTTCTCCTTGGCTCCTTCTCACGAACATAGATCTAAATCCCTGAACCACAAAATGTGTTTGTCAGAAAAGAGAACTTTTTCCCAGTCCATGTTTTGTATTTTCGAACCCATTCCAACCTTTTTTTCTTCATGCGAAGCGTCAGAAGCTGCTTCTTGTACGGTCGACGTGCTCTACGTCCGCTTTCTAACAGCCTGTATCCAACTGTTGAAGTTGCAATATCAACACCAGCTGCCACCATGGACTTAGACAGGTCAAAACTGGTTAATCGAGGATTTTTAACACTCATTCGATGTAAAGTTTTGTCGTCACGAGTCGAAGTTGATCTTTTTCGGCCGCATCTTCCAGAGCGGTTGGTTCCAGCATTTACTGTTTCCTGAAACCGCTTCCAGATCCTCCCGACACTTGCTGTACTCACTCCACATATTTTACCTATTTCCTCGAACGTCTTAGAAGTGTGTTCTCTAAGCGCAATCACTTTAGCACATGTTTCCGCGCTGATATCCATGACGTTAATGAGCCCCGCAACAACTGAGAAACTACCACTGCGGAACACCTGCCACCTGGCGGAGGAATTTGAACACCTGCTACTTACCAGGTGCATACGAACACCTGCTACTGTGATAATAACTGCAATTTGAACTCTGAGCTAATTTGGAGTGCTTCTTCCTAAGCTTACGTGTGATAAAACGAAAAAAATGACATTTCTCAATTAATTGCCACAATACTGTATATACCTCGACCAAAGCATTAAAAAGAACAATAATGCTATATACATTTATAAAATCCTGATTATTTCTCTTTATGTAACCAATTTTCCCATGAAATTTAACACAAATATCAGACATATGAGCTAAAAGGAACAAATTACAAGTAAAAATAATACCAAGATCAGTAACAGAAAAGTTTCTAACCAAAACAGAGTTACGAATACTATACGAAAATATAATAGATATTTTCCTACGAGTAAAAGAAACGCCACTATATTTTGCAAAACTTCCTTGAATAAAGCAGGCATATAGTAAGGCGGCATATGTCAGTAAGACTTTATCTTACAAGCAGCAGTTTGAGATTTATTACTATAACAAAATATAATGGGTATTTTCCTATGAGTAAAAGGAATGATACTATATTTTGCAAAACGTTCTTGAATAAAGCAGGCATATGCCAATAAGCCTTTATCTCACAAGCAGCAGTTTGATGTATTGTACCACTACATTTGCTAATACTGAGATGAAGACTGTTACTATTACACCCACTATAGAGGGCAGATAAGACAGACTGAATATTGTTGCAAGAGCTAACATCGAAAATCGAACAAAAGATTTTATAACCATCAGCATAAAATAAGTAATTTTTAAAACAATCATCAAGATCATCAATAATTAACTAAAGTGTGGTTCAACTCGAGTTTCTCATACCAGAATCCATTTTTAAATAGCTTGTGATTTTTTTTTTCATTTGCAAATTTTGTAAGAATATTTTTGAAAAATCTGTATTGTTGGTCGAGTTGATCACAATTACAGCATGTTGCCCTTCATTTTGACGGGCTTGAAAAAATTTCTCGATTGGTACCAAGTTTGACAATGTATCCCTCCGATGAGGGGGGAGGGGTAACTTGCCTCCCCCCCCCCCCCCAAAACGGACTAGTGACGTCCCGAACATAAAAATTTTATCCCGGCTGTTTCTCACTATAATGATTGAAACTGTTAAGTTTCGTAATTATTGCGCTAAAAATAATCGCGTTTATGCATAATTATGTAAAATTTTGTCCTATGCTGCTATGTTAAAAAATATGAAATTTTAAATAAATTTCACTCGGATTTTAAAGAAATTCTACCTATGTTTAGATTTTTTGTTAACAAAACCAGATATAAAGTGTCGCGTAAATCCATTAATATCTATGGCAGTAATTGTATACACAAGAAATCGAACCCTCAGACAGACAGGCAGACATCACTCCAAAAATAGTCTAAACGTTGTTCAGGAGGTTTGAAACATACATTGGCATCAAAATTTCGAAATCGAAAATTTTCGTGAAAACAAAACTTTACACTGTATTCAATAGTATGATAAAGTAAAAATAATAAAAAAAAACGGGGGACCAGGAGCAGATCCCTGGGGTAAAGGTCTGCACGGGCTCGGTTCTGCCCCCCGGGTTGAATTTTAAACACTGTTTCGTGCTGGGCCGGATTTGGACTTTTAATGACATTTTTAATAAATTTTAATAGAGTACATGAAGTTATTATGTTATGTGCTATGTAAATACAAATGTTTGAAAATACCGAACTTTTATTTTAATTCTTTGTACAAAAATTTTACAAATTCGAATATTTAACACATTTGAATACAAATCATTTCGGACCAAACCGGCTCGAAACTTAATGATCTTCGGGCCGGGTCGGGCTCGCTCCAGGTTCAAGCAATGGTTCTGTCGGGTCAAACCGGGAGAAAGTCTGAAATTTCGGCGCGTGCAGACCTCTACACAGGAGCACACCCAGAAGTAGCCGATAAGCTTTTACTCGTGCAAGAGCCATAATAAACACATGGAAACCTAGAAATTAAATACAGGTATAATAAGATAAATATGTAACATTACCAAAACAGAACAAAATACAATACTCTTTAATTTATGAATCAAAATACCATGGTCAGCCGAATCAAAAGCTCTGGATAAATCAGTAAAAGCAACATTCAACTGACCCCCTCAAATTAAGTAAGTCAATCATATACATATTAAAGACAAGAAGATTAGTGACTGTAGACCTACTACTCATAAAACTATGCTGATAAAAGCATGCTGATAAAAGCATGCTGATAAAAGCATGCTGATAAAACTATGCTGATTAATAGAAATACAAGAAAGATCAATCATGCATAAAGCATCGATTATGAAACACTTTCCAACTTCAACGCAATTTTATTAAAACATCTCTAAAATGCGAAACATTCCTCGATAATATTTTTAAAACTATCACAATATTACATTAATTTATTACATTTGAAAACTTAAAACTTCATCGATAAAAATGAACTTCGTTCAAATGACGGCATTGAAATATAAATTACCTGGTTTAAACATCTAACATCTCTAAAATGCGATACATTCCTCGATAATATTTTTAAAGTTATCATAATACTACAATTATTTATTATATTTGAAAACTTCATCGAAAACAAATGATATTCAAATGACGTCATCGAAATATACATCGCCTTTATATAAAAGCAGCATTTCATTCATAAACATTTTTTCATCCTTTCATTCATCACAATACTATAATAATTTATTTTATTTAAAATTTTAAAACCATGGAGGTACAAGTAATTTAACTGTATGCTTAAAACTTCATCTAAAAAATCGTCTGGTTCTCTGTAAAATCAATGAATATTTCTTCATATCAGCTATATTGCAGACTCCATAAGCTAAATAATTTTGCGTTAAAGAAATGCAGCAATTCTTATACAACTCATTCCGCATCTTTTGGTATTTACATTATTCATAAGTGAAAATTAGGCTTCGTTGTAGAAATAATCAAAGTTTGAAAATCATTTAAATTCAAATATATTGCAATTACGTTGTTTCAGTATGTAGATGCACAGAATTTAAGCAAAAATAAAGCGGTTTGGGGACGGATACAGCACTAAATATGAATTAAAAAGAACTTTAATAATCACGATTTTAACAAGATGGATGCTATATTTTATTTTGAAGTGGGTGACGTGATCCCTTCATATAATGGTCACTTGATCTCTTCATATAAATGGTCTAATTATTATTTTAATTTTTATTTAAAAAACTACTGAATATATTTTACTGAAATTTTTTTTTTATATTTAATGGGATAATTTGAATATTTCCTTAAACTTTCGAAGCAATTTGTGAATTTTAAATCCACTTAAAAAATGTTTGAAAAATTAGGTCCCACAGGGTTCAATGTATTTCATTTTTTCAACCCGGATTCAATCCAAAACTAATTGGGTGGCATCATTCATTTATATTCCCATAGGTCCCACACACCGTCCGAACGACATACTAAAATTGGATTTTGATAAAGTCATTTTTACGGCAGTTATCGTGCTAACGGACAGACAGACAGACAGAATGAACAAAGTCATAAACACTTTTCAACTATGTTGTAAAATGTTAAAAAGGCCGAACTCGATTGTAAATGCTCTTACTTAAAATAAATTCATGAATTTTAGCAAACGGAGAAATAGAGATGGGTCACGACACGACATTCTTCTCCCTTCATTAAAATAGGAATAATTCTCGTCTTCTTCCTCTCTTCCGGAAAAACACTACAACTGATAGAAAAGTTAAAAAAAAAAAATCTGATGCGGGTAGCATATGACTTTCGCTACAGACTCAAATTCGTTTTCTCTTTATTTCTTTAACCTTTTGCTTACGGGTGAGAGCTAGTACGGGCTAGCGTCGGCTATGTCCGGCATCCACTAAATGAGTCGCACTGGCTAGTGACATTTGCAGTAACAATACGCACCAGGCATTTTACTAGAGCACAAGAAAAAGTTCTTCAAACGATTAAAGTTTATTTGTTTTCTATCTTTTTGTGGAGTATCATAGTTAAAAGAGTAAAGTAATTAACGTGTACGATATGTATGCGCTAATAACACTACGACCCATTCACTGGTGGCATACTGATGGCTAGTACTGCCATCGCGAAAGGGTTAAGTGTTGGTCATATATTCGGTTCGTGTGAGATTCAGTTTAGTTATGAGTGAGGTTCGAATTTTAGTGTAGATTAAGATGTTCCGGGTAGACACTTGTACTGCTAGCATTGTAAATAATTTGTATATAGATTTGTATTTGTAATATGTGTTTTGTGTTCCCAGCGAAATTTGCTGTAAATAAACTTGTCTATTTGTTAACCTTTTGCTAACGGGTGGGACAGCGTCCATCCCAAATGCAGAACCTCTAAAAAAAGACAGGTATTTGACATACCCTATCGCAAACAGTTCGATCCCCCTTTGCAGATATTGGCGTCCATGGACGCCAATAATAATACTTTCCCTATACTATATTGCATAGCATGAGAAAGTAGAAATACATTTAGATAGCGTACAAAGAAAAATTAGGAAGTCCCGATTTTTTAAGGTATCCCGAAATTGGCTGATCAAAAGTTGGTCATCCTCGCTGCTACCCTTCTCTCAGAGGCCCATTTCGGAAAACACCCTCTTTCCCAAATTGACTTAAAATAAAATGCATATACAATATAAAGATAATTACAAGTCTTAAACAATTTCTTTTAAAAACATTCTTGAAAACGTAATTTCACGGAATTTCAAATTTAATATACTCTACATAATTCCCCCCTTCCCCATAATTAAATGGAAATGCTTCGTTTAAAAATATCAATGGAATTTTTGCCGAATAAGTTCTATTCTCAGAAATACGTCACTTTCTCCCTAAAAAAAGAAAACGCATTAAAATATTATAACATTCCAGCATACGTCACAGGTCGTAATTCGCGCCATTTCGCTTGAACGATTCGCTGAAGCTTGGAGACGGCGACGCCCAAAGTGCTGCAATTTAAGGGGGGGTTGTGGGAGTTGTCCGGAATAAAAATAATTGAAAATAAATTTCGTACTTCGGCCTGAAGTAAAATGGGTGTAGATCTTTTTAATGGTTCACTTCAATGTGAATGCGAAATCACTTTGATTAGAATTTTTATCCCTTGATTTAAAGACAGCTTGAAATATTTAAATCTATAATGGGGACAATTCTTAGAAATTTATATATAAGGCTAATTGCTAACTGAGAAATGTTTTACTTTCTAAAAAAAATGCAATATATATTTTTTGTAGATTTGAATTTCGATATCCAGTGATTGCTTTTGAATTCTGCAGAAATAAAAATGCGTTATAATAGTAGTAGCTTAAAGTAACGTGGCCTAAAGTAACATAATATTGTTATACGATGTATCCCTGGAATCGAAGGTGTACGCTTAGGATACAAGAATGAGCCCAGAATTTCTGGATAACTTACACGTTTATTTAAAAGCACAGCGTAAACAGGAACAATAAACAGTCAAACAACACTTAAATGCTCTACTAATTTCACAAAACAACCGATACTATTCTTAAAACTTTGACGAATATCACAGTTCACTGTAGTTCGTATCACTTCAACTGCTTTCCAACAGAATAATGGCTCCTTTTTCAGACTCTATAGAAACTTCTGGAAATCTCTCATATCTCGTAGAATTTTGGTTATTTCGAGATGCTTCGCGAACCATCAAAAAACCAAATGCTGTCAAATTGGCGATAAATTACCAAATATGGCAACCTTCTTCTGAATTTTAGCATCTGGTAACCCTAGAATCACGCCATAGGAGCCAGTGCGGGTGTTTTCTCCATCGGGTATTCAAAATTGACTTCAGCTAGAGCATTCCACACGTTCATAATAATATATTCTTCTTCAAATAAATTTGCGAAAAATATATCGTCTACATAATGCTATTTCTGTGAGAGCTTTGTTTTTATTAATGTCTGCAACTCCTGGTCCAAGAAACTCGAAACAGGGACTAAATTTTAAGTGGGGCTATTCCAAGGATACCCACAAAATTTTATAAAATTCGGTGCAGTTGTTTGTTCTTCCTTGATGATGAGGCATACACACTTACAGCCAGATTTCCTATTTTGTTTATATAAATTATATATTTTGCATCTTGAGGAGTGAGGGTGTGTGTGTGTGGGGGGGGGGGGGCGTCTGTTCAACACTCCCTTTTTTCGGGTTCCTTTGTCATGAAATCTAAGCTCGAAAGCAGAATTATTCAACTGGCGGCTCTCGAACAATGATAATGTTTAGATAACACATTTTAAATTAACTAAATTACTAAAATGTATTTATAAAAATGAATAAATATTGATGTTCGGTGAAATATAAATATTACGGAAAAAAACTTTCATCGACAGCAAAAAAATTGTGACCGAAAATTATACTCTGTATTTTATAGAAGTTGAACAGTGTTGTACAAAGAGTAAAAATTTTGAATGAGAAAAATTTTAAATGCGTTTATGTGACTTCTTTTTTACATGATGAGTCATTAATTTATACACACAAAACGTATTGCAAGCGTTTCACTAAATAAAAGAGTTTAACTTACAACAAATGTATTTCAGTTTCAACTCTTCAATTTTAATAAAACATTTACAGATGTTTGAATAAACAGGTTTAATCATTATGAAAAAATATAACCGCTAAATCCCGACAATAACACTGAAAAAACATTAATAAAAAGTCATTTTCTTACTGCATGTTCTTTATTCCAGTTTATTATTGTTTGAATTCTAGTTTCTTACTGCATGAATTGTAAAAATAACATGACCATCACCTTTTTGACTAGCATATATGAATTATTAAAACCATGGAGTTAGAAACGAGATGAAACTCCTATGTATGAAAAATGCCATAAAAACGGGAAAATGCTCCCTTAAAAATGCCACAATGCTTTGAGAAATATATCTAGGTGTCGCTAGTGTTAGTAAGTAGCTACTATTGTTAGTTGACACAACAGAAAGGCGTAGTATTTGGTATATATATTTTTGATTATTTTTAAATTAAAGATTCCCTAATTATGAGTATAATTAACCAGTTTCTTTTTCATAGTTGTAGGATACGGTACAGAATATAGGGATATAAAAATAAATTGAAAGTTAAAATAATATTGAATACGTAGGAATATTCTTTATTGTTTTATTTCTACCTGGCATTGCGCTAATAATTTATTTTTACAAAATTGACAGTTTAAATAAATATTTTAGGCTTTTCGCTATAGAAATGCATACAATGCAGGGCTACTTATCTTATCCCAGCGCCACCTGAATTATTGTCTAAAACGATATTGGCTGCTTTTTTTCATGAAGTTTTAACTCCTTTAACTCCCCCCCCCCCCACATGATTAAAACAGTATATAAAAATTTTACACAGTTATAGTATCGACCACGGGACGGAAACTAACTGAACCAGTGTTTGATTAAGATAACTATTTTCGGTGTTAAGCGTCATACATTGTTAGACAAATTCAAACTTATGTAAAAAAGTTGCCACTTAACATTTTAAGAATGTTAACTTTTCTGTCTTTGCCAGACTTAAACACTAGTTCATCTTATAAAATTACCTCGCAAACAAGCAACTGAAGAAAAAAATATTTATTTTTTGTTTTATATAATACAGTAATAGATAACACTTGTCTCTGACGATGCTCAGAGTGATTTAGGTTTTACTGTAAAATTACATATCAAATTTTCTTCCCATTGTTCCTCAATCAGTTAAAGAGCCCATAGTGTGTATTTTCTCCTTTTGAAATGTTTTTTAAATGTGACACCTCTACCGGCTACAAGTTTTCTACAACTTTTGTTCGTCCCATAGGAAATACGGTAACCCTGTTTGATCTCTTTATTTAATTCTGAATATCACTAAGACTGAGCACATTCAAAAACAATAAGTACAATACACTTTGTGCGAAGAATAAGAAAAACTACAGTGACGTATAAAATCACAGATAATACAATAATGCAGCATACAGCTGTTTTGAGAATACGTTTAATCCCCTTCGTCAGTACAAGACAAACCTTCGTCAGTACAACGAACAAACCTGAAGTCCAAAAGAAGAATGGCCGCAAAAGGTAAAAGCAGGTGAGAATATATATCCAAAACCTGAATTAAGAGAGAGCCAATCAGAAAGCAGCTTTTTTCTGATTGGCTCTCTCTTAATCCATACAGTATAGAGAAAGTATTATTTTCGCGAAAATTTCAACTTTGAGATTTTGATTCCAATATATGTTTTAGAACCTCCAGAACAAGTTTTGACTATTTCTAGAGTGATGTCCGTCTGTCTGTAAGTCTGTGGTCATTTTCTTGTGTACACTATAGATGCTATAAATATGAATGAGTTATCACGAAACTTTATACCCGAAAAATTTAGAACTAGATAAACTTTTTTGAATTTTTAGCGAAAACTTCGAAATTTGTTCGAAATTTTATATTGTCTTAACATAGGCAACCAACATATGATAAAATTTGGCATAATCATGCATAAAAGGGTTTATTATGCCTCGATGATTACGAAACGTAGTAGTTTTAATCATTGTAGTGAGAAATATCCGCGATATGATTTTTCTCTTTGTGGTATCACTAGTCCCCCTCGGGAGGGGGGCAAGTTACCCACCTCACCGAGGGGATACATTATCAAACTTCATACATTAATCAAACTTTATACACTGTCAAACTTGATATCAGTCAGAAGATTTTTCAAGACCTTTAAAATGAAGGGCCAACATGCTATAATTGGGATCATTTGGAGACAAATGATACAGATTTTTCAAATTCTTTTCTTGTAAAATTAAAAAAAAACTGCTTAAAAATGGATTCTGGTATGAAAGTGAGTGGATCCGTACTCCAGTAAATTAATGTTTAATAAGAGGGCCCAAACACAACCACGTCTTGGGCCCTATGTTTCTCAAGTCATACCCTAGGCTTGCATGTCTTCGGATTTATCCTTATTCCCAGATGCCATATTTTACCCATTTGACCTTTTACCAACGGATGACGTCGGAAATCCATCCGTAAAATACGTGAGACGCGCGATAAGGCCCCCAACAGGGCCACTTAGCGCTCCGTCTCCGGGGCCCGAAAGCGCGCGGCGGGGCGTAGTTCAGCGACACTGCAGTTATTGAAGACGCGCAATCTGTTTGATTGATAATGACATTGATTTATTGGAAATTAAATTGCCTGGCGGAAGTTTCACCACTCCTCGCACGTTGACATTGCTGGATCCATAGTACGGATGGAGGGGGAGGGACTCTCAATGGTGAACCCTTTGACGAAGGGCACGGGCCCTGAATTCCGTGGAATTGTGCACCGAGATGCAAAGTTGATTTTATAATTGTTAACAAGAAAGATCAATCATGCTTAAAGCATTGATTTTGAAACACTTTCCAACTTCAATGCAATTTTATTTAAACATGTCTAAAATGCAATACATTCCTCGGTAATATTTTAAAACTTATCACAATACTACATTAATTTATTATATTTGAAACCTTAAACCTTCATCGAAAAAAATTAACTTCATTCAAATGACGGCATTAAAGTATAAATTGCCTGGTTTAAACATCTCTAAAATGTTATACATTCCTCGGTAATAATTTTAGAATTATCATAATACTACGATAATTTATTATATTTGAAAACTTCATCGAAAACAACTGAAATCCATTCAAATGACGTCATAAAAAAATAACACTCCTGGCTCTCTTTATAAAAACAACATTTCATTCATAAATAATTCCCCCATTCATGTCATTCATCACAATACTATAATAATTTATTTTATTTAAAAATTAAGACCATGGAGCTACAAGTAATTAAACTATATGCGTAAAACTTCATCGAAAAATATCGTCCTTCTCTTTCTAAAATCAATGAATATTTCATTCATATCAGCTAAGCAGACTCCATGGACTAAATGATTTTGTGTTAAAGAATTACAGCGATTCTAATACAACTCATTCTACATATTTTGCTGTTTACATTTTACATAGGTGAAAAATAGGCTTAATAGTAGAAATAATCAAATTTGGAAGAGCATTTAAACTGAAATATATTGTCATTGCGTTGTTTCAGTATGTAGATGCACAGAATTTAGGCAAAAATAAAGTAATTTTAGGACGGATACAACACTCAATATGAATTAAAAAGAACTTTAAAAATCACGATTTTGACACAAGATGGATGCCATATATCATTTTGAAGTGGGTCATGTGATCGTTTCATATCATGGACACGTGATCGCTTAATATAAGAGGTGTTACTATTATTTTAATTTTTATTTAAAAAACAACTGAATATATTTCGCTGAAGTTTTTTTTATATATTTTATGGAACAATTTGAATATTGCCTAAAATTTTCGAAGCAATTTGTGAATTTTAAATCCGCTTAAAAAATGCTTGAAAAATTAGGTCCCATAGGGCTCAATGTATTCCATTTTTTCAACCCGGGTTCAATCCAAAACTAATTGGGTGATATTATTCATTTATATTCCCATAGATCCTATAGACCGTCTGAACAACATACTAAAATTTCATTTTGATTAAGTCATTTTTACGGCAGTTATCGTGCTAACGGACAGACAGACAGACAGACAGACAGACAGAATGAACAAAGTCATAAACACTTTTCAACTTTGTTGTAAAGTGTTAATAAAAGGATTACAATTGTGTCTGACCCGTACTACATATATACTCAAACATTAGAAGATACAACCTGTGCTAGTAGATTACATGTATAAATAAACAAGAAAGATCAATCATGCATAAGCATTGATTATGAAACACTTTCCAACTGAAATGTAATTTCATTTAAAAATTTCTAAAATGTGATTCATTCAGTGGTAATATCTTTTACATTATCACAGTACTACAGTAATTTATTATACTTAAATATTTAAAACTGTATCGAAATATAAATCATCTGATTCTTTATGCAAAATCAATGAATATTTCATTCATATAACTTGTATTCCAGACTCCAGAGCTAAATAATTTTGTGTGAAAAAAATTCAGCAATTCTTATGTAATTCATCTTACAATCGCTTGAGATATTTGCATTCTGCATATGTTAAAATTAGGCTTCCTTGAAGAAATAATAAAAGTTTAGGGATCATTTAAAATCACAACTATTGTAATTGCATAGGCACGGAATTTAGATACACAGATAATACACAGATAATATATATGTGTATGTGTATGTACTCAAAGTATTGGAATCGTGCCGAAGATCGGAACTCGAATTTTCAAAGTATCTACACGTTTTGGGACTTCTAGAACACGAAAAAACTACTTTTAGGAAGACGTCTGTGTGTGTAAGGGTGTATCTGTGTATGTTTCTGTGTGTCTGTGTGGATATTACATCCACTCTAATTGAAAAACTAATGGACCGAATTTCATACAATTTGGTAGGTATGTTTTTTGTGGGAAATCCTGATGTTCATTAGATTATAGTACGATTCGTAATAAAAGAATCTGCCTTCTTTGCGAAATGGCCACAGAAATTGACTTTATCCACTCTAGCTAAAAACTAATGAACCAAATTTAACAAAATTTGGAGTATAATATTTCAATAACCTACAAGTGATTTATATACCAAATTTAACAAAATTTTGTATATAAATCATTTGTAGGTTATTCTACTACGATTCGGGAAAAAGGAACGGGCTATTTTTGCGAAATGGCCAGCAAAAATCGTTATATATAAAAATAAAAGACTACGTGTGCTCAATTATATCAATTAAATTCCTATTTTATATGTGATTTTTGACAACAAAAAGAATAAGACTAACCCCATTACTCTAGGACTAGCCGTTCTTGAGATATTCTAGTTTTTTCGCGTTTTCGCTACGCCACCTTTGACAATAAGTCCAGCTATCAAATGAGAACCAAATTTAAGTTTAACGTGTAAATTCAATGTCATTTAAAATACTTATGTTGTGCAGATAAACTCAAATTATCATTGAATAAATAAAGAGAACGAATATGAGTCTGCAGAGAAAGACATGTGCTGTCCACATCAGAATTTTTAACAATATTACACCAATGATTTATAGAAGTGAACGGGGATTATTTTCAGGCCATTTCGAAAAAAATGTATAATCTATATTTAAAGATCCATCAAATTTTTGTCGAATAAAATGTTCAACAAATTTAAGCTGTGTACCAAATTTTAACTCTCTAGGATGTAGGAAAGTGCATTTAAAATGCCATCAATTAAATTTATCATGAAGAGTTAAATAAAATTTAAAAAAAATGAAAAATTGTTATCTACCAAATTTATCTTAAAATATAAAGCCACTCCCATATGCAAAACGTTTAAACAAATGGAGAGATATTTATTATATAATATCTCTCTCTTTTCTTTCTGGAAGATATCCCAAAGTCAGAATTTAATTGAATTTGTTTTTTTCCCTATATTAAATAATTTTTTTAATTAAAAAACTACTTAACATATTTTACTGAATTTTTTTTTATATATTCTATGGGATAATGTGAATATTTCCTAAAAATTTCGAAGCAATTCGTGAATTTTAAATTTACTTAAAAAATGTTTGAAAAATTAGGTCCCATAGGGTTCAATGTATTTCATTTTTTCAACCCGGGTTCAATAAAAAACTAATTGGGTGATATTATTTATTTATATTCCCATAGGTCCTACAGACCGTCTGAACAACATACTAAAATTTCATTTTGATAAACTCATTTTTACGGCAGTTATCGTGCTAACGGACAGACAGACAGACAGACAGACAGACAGACAGACAGACAGACAGAATGAACAAAGTCATAAACACTTTTCAACTTTGTTGTAAAGTGTTAAAAATGGACAACTTACTTGTGCATTAAAATCTTATATAGCACCATAAACTAATTTGCCGCCCCTGTAGGTATGTAATACTAGCCGTTTCCACTTACGCTTCGCACGTGCAAAATAGCTAGTGATCACGAAATGCGACACCTACACACTAAAAAAAAAGTTCTGAATATCAAAGGCACTTTTATATTTAAGCATTAAAATGGTACACATTTTATAGTTTTGTTAACATGGAAATTGCAGTATGTAAAACAATATTCATTATATGTTATACTTTTCTTCAACTACGTTTTCATACAAATCAATTAATATTAGCATTATTTTTAACACTTTCCAATACAGTTATAAAGTGTTTCTGGCGTTGGTCATTCTGTCTGTCTGTTTTGTTCGTTTGCACGATAACAGCCGTAAAAGTGAAATGAAATTTTTGTATGTTGTTGAGAGTGGCTGTTGAACATATGGGAATGAAAATGAATAACATCACCCAGTTAGTTTCATATTTAACCCGGGATGAAAAATTGAAATACATTGAATCCTATGGGGTTTAATTTTTCAAACATTTTTTAAGCGAAGTTAAAATTAATAAATTGCTTCGAAAATGTTAGGGAATATTCAAATTATCACATAAAATGTACAACAAAAATTTCAGCAAAATATATTGGGTAGTTTATTTAAAGAAAAAGTGAAATAATAATTACACCCATGATATATGAAGAGATTACGTTATTCATTGCAAAATAAAATATGGCATCCATTTTTTTTTTCCGCTGTGTAAAGATCGAGATCTTTAAGGACCTTTTAAATTTATATTTAGTGTTGCATCCGTCATAAAACCGCTTTATTTTTTGCTTATTATTTGTGTATCTAAATTATATACCAATTCAATTACAATATTTTTTATTTTAAATGATTACTAAACTTCGATTATTTTTACACAACGAAAAATAATTTCTATAGTATGCAGAATGTAAGCAAACCAAGCGGTTGTAAGATGAGTTGTAAAAAAAATGCTGAATTTTTTTCACGCAACATTAATTAACTCTGGAGTTTCGAATATAAGTGATATGAATGAAATAAATATTCATTGATTTTACATAGAGAGGCAGACGATTTATATTTCAATGAAGTTTTAAGTTTTCAAGTATAATAAATTACTGTAGTACTGTGATAATTTAAAAAATATCAGGGCTAAATGTATCACATTTTAGAGATGCTTAAATAAAATTGCATTTCAGCTGAAAAGTGTTTCATAATCAATAATATGCATGATTGATCTTTCTTATTTTTTCTTTTATTCAAATAATAGCCAACAAAGGAATTCGGTATTTGAGATTTAACTCGGTTGTCATAATTTCCACAATGATATTAAAAACTATAAATAAATTCACTGATAAAATATGAAACAGAAAATTATCTACCATAACTATAAATTAAAATATCTCAAGAAGGATTGATTGTAACACCGACAGAGTTAATTAAAGAAATTTTGGATATATTTTTTTCTGCCAAGGCTGCTATAAAAAAAAATTATGTGTTTAATCGTTTTAGATACATGAGCAAATAAAAATATGAATTTCATTTTTTTACTTTCCTTATATACATAATGTATAAGGAAAGTATTGTGACGGGGTCGAAAATTCGAATTCGAGTTTTCGGCGGGAGAGCACGTTTCAAGTATCCCTGATCACGAATCAAACATTTTTGAAGTGATGTCTGTGTGTGTGTGTGTGTGTGTGAGCGAGTCTGTGGAGACGATAACTGACGAACGAATGGACCGATTCGAACGAAATTTGGTACACAAATCACAATCCATAAACACTGGAAGCTTATTGTTTTTATACGCAATCGAATGTTCAGAACCCTCCTAAATTTTCGCGTGAAATTTTGAAAAAATCGTCAAAAAATCAAAACCGCTAATAAAGTTACGCAAATAGACATTTCTTATGTAATTTTTCATTAGAAAACGATTGACATAAATTTTAGAACGCTAACATGAACCGTTCTCGAGATATTGCACATTTTTCAAAAAAATTATCAAAAAGTCATATAAAATAAAAAAAAAAATATTTCCTATTGAGAAAAATGTTCACTTTTCATATGTAATACCATGCGATAAATTGGGTGACATCATTCTCGTGGATCTAGCTCGTTCCATTCATGAAAAAGGAACCTTTGAGTAATACTTTTGTATTTGAACGCCAATAGTCATTTATCTGCTGTAAGAATAACTTATTTCTTCGTCCATAGCGCTTGGCGAGATTTTGGCGACGAATTTGGCGGAATTTCGCGAACTTGGCGACTTTTTAAAATGTTGCCAAATTAACGAAAATCTCGCCAAATGAATAAAAATGATGCTAAATCAATGAAAATGACGACTAATTGAAGAAAATTCAATATCTTGGAAAGAATATAAGTATCTACAAGGAAAACCTATTTTTTTTACTGTAAAAGTAGTAAATTCATTACATTATATAAGGAAAGTCATGTGTTGCCCACATCAGATTTTTTTTTACTCATTTCTTTAACTTTGAAGAAACTTACTTATATCTGGTCACTGATAGTATCCAATGTCCTAAATTTTAACATTAATGTTCAACTCTTCACGGAAATGCACCGAATTGAAGTCAGTCCCCTTTGGAATAGATTGGATATGACTTGCGACGCTAATCCGCTCGTTCTCTTACCTGTCTTAAACCCTTTCCAAGAACTAACCTTTGATGCGACATCAAACACCTTCGCATCTATGCCAATATGCGACAGAGATACACCATTGAATTTCCAAAATGACCCCCCGTCTTGATACATAACAGAACTATGCTCACATCGTTGACTATGTTTCAATACAACGAGCAAATATTTGTTTAAAAGAGCAAATATTCGTGCTCTTTGGCGCAAGAATATTTATCTACGTAATAATTGGTATCTATCTGCAATATGGTTTTATCGACATAACATTCAAAGCTCACATATAAGTTTCCTAGGACCCTTATAACTTTGTATGGAAAGGCAATGAGTATACACGTTAGGTCTATAGTGAAATGACCATATCCGATCGAATATACGTGATTGGAGCGCCACTAATGGAGAAATTAGGAAATATATGAATTCAAAATATATTTTCTCACAATTATTACCGTAATGTTATATTCCATGCCCGTAACTGATATAACAATATAAAAATTAATTGGCTCAACTCGACCTTCTCGTACCAGAACGATTTTTAAGTGACGATTTTTAAGTGTTATTTATTTATTTATTTATTTTATTTTTATTTTTTGCAAATTTTGCAAGAAAAATTTCGATTGATTTCAATCTTTGAGAATGTATCTCCTTGAGGGCTTCAGTTATCTCCCCCCCTCCCCCAAGGGAGCTAATGACGTTGTGGACACAATTTGTATCGAGGCTATTTTTTTCTACAATGATTGAAGCTGTTAAGTTTCGCAATCATTGAACAATAAATTATCTCTTTTATGCACAATTATGTCAAAATTTATCCTACGCTGCCATACTAAGAAAATATAAAATTTTTAATAAATTTCGAAGTGATTGCAGCACCACCCGTGTAGAATTTAAAATGTTGGGATAACGCACTTGGCTGGAAATGAAGATGGGCAAAAAAAACCAGTTACGAAGTTTTAAAGCATCGTTTAATGAGTAGGAATGAACACCAGGAACGAACGAAACGCGTATATGGAAGGTAAAACATATTTTTTAAAAGTCGTATCACCAAGGTCTGTAACACGATGACACCTGCAGTGCTTCTCAATGTACACTATCAAGCTATTTTTAGAATTACAATGTGCATTGCTGCTGGCGGAGGGCATTTTGAACAGGTTGTACTAGATTCCTGAGCAGGTCAGTGTTTATTTTAGCATTTCTGAATAGAACAGCCATTAGCCAATAACCCTATAATGTGAAATAAATGCTTTCTGTGACAGTTTTAGGGTTGATACCTAATCATTACACAATGCTCTACAAATGTGACAGAAATTGGTAATATTTGAAGGAGCTGCTGTTAAATTATAAAAATCGGTTTGTTAGTCATTTTTTTTTGTTCTATATCGCAATTTTAAATAGTGTTCGTCTTTAAAACAAAACACGAAAATTATATGTTTTTTAAAAAAAATCACGAAAATTCGTCCATTGATAGTACGGATTCCGTTCAAAGTTTGTTTGCAATAAAATCCTTCAATTTTTCCAATGGTGTTAAAGCTTCCATTTCTTGTTCAAAATTTTCCATTTTCCTTGAAGCATTTATTTCTTAAGATCGGCTATAAATAGAGCTTAGATGATAATTGATATGGGTTCAACACCGAATTCTAGGGTAAGTAGGGTAGTTCACTAAGGATTTCAATTTCCGGTTCCTTTTTACATCCGGTTCAAAAGTTTTTCTTGAAGCATCTATTTCTTAGGATTTCTTATGTGGATTTAGCATCAAATTCTAGAGGGGGTAGGTGGCGTCACTAAGAATTTTCATTTCCGATTATGGAGTCACTTCTATTTTAACAATTTACATTTTCCTTGCAACATCTATTTTTTAGGATTGGCTATAGATAGAGCTTAGATGATGTCAAATATGGATTCAGCATTAAATTCGGAGGTGGTAGCGGGTTAACTAAAGATTTCCGTTTCCGGTTCAAAGCTATTCCTTGAAACATTTATTTCTCAGGATTGGCCATAGACAGTAGTATAGTCGTAAAATAAATAGTACCGGGGAGCAAAACTGCATGTCAATGGCATGAAATCATAAGAGTAAATATGTTACTTATAATATATATACGTAATATATAAATATATGTGTGTGTGTGTGTGGTATGTGTGCGTGTGTGTGTGTGTGTATACTATATAACACTGACTAATAGATGCCTCAGCTGCTTATAAATTTCCATGAAGATGAAACTTGAAACAAAAACATTGAATCAGTCATGCATAAAATAAATAAATAAATAAATAAATAAACCTCTGTCAGAAGAGCTTTAAATTTCCCTTTCCTCCTTGTGCTCATAGACACATAACAAATGAATGTTAAATAAAGCAAATTTAAAAACTGAATATTTACTTTCATTTTGTGGGGCGCGCGCCCTCGTTACATAAAATATTACAGGGGTGGAACCCTAGTGCTCCTTGGCACGACTACACTACTGACCATAAATCAATCTTAAATCTTGACTGATACGAATTCAGCATCATATTCCAAAGGGGACAGGGGAGTTCACTAAAGATTCCGTTTATCGGTTTCTCCGAAAATGTACTGCACGAAAAACGTTTTCAAGAGAATAATGTTTAATGTTTCCGTTGAAAATGGAGCGTACACTCCCCCCCCCCCTTTCCACCACATGGTTTCTCTATAAATTTCGTATTATTATATATTTTTTTTTCTTTTAATCTTTTGTGGGAATCTCAAACAAAACCGTATCTTCCGAACAATTGCGTATCTTCCGAACAATTCCGACGAATTGCAAGTTCTTATTGTCGAAATGGACTCTGCATTCCTCACTTTCTAATATCAGATTGGCATGCAACTGACAATCTGACTGACCACCTCCTGCTTTTTACTTTCCTTATATACATAATGTATAAGGAAAGTATTGTGACGGGGTCGAGAATTCGAGTTTTCGACGGGAGAGCACGTTTCAGGCATCCCTGGTCACGAATCAAACATTTTTGAAGTGATGTCTGTGTGTGTGTGTGTGTGTGTGTGTGTGTGTGTGTGTGTGTGTGTGTGTGTGTGTGTGTGTGTGTGTGTGTGTCAGTGAGTCTATGGAGACGATAACTGACGAACGAGTGGACCGATTCGAACAAAATTTGGTACAAAAATCACAATCCGTAAACACTGGAAGCCTATTGTTTTTATACGCAATCGAATGTTCGGAACCTCCCTAAATGAAATTTTGAAAAAATCGTCAAAAAATCAAAACCGCTAATAAAGTTACGTAAATAGACATTTCTTATGTAATTTTTCATTAGAAAACGATTAGCATAAATTTTAGAACGCTAACACGAACCGTTCTCGAGATATTGCACATTTTTCAAAAAAATTATCCAAAAATCATATAAAATAAAAAAAAATATTTCCTATCGAGAAACATGTTCACTTTTCATATGTAATACTATGCGATAGATTGGGTGACATCATTCTCGTGGATCTAGCTCGTTCCATTCATGAAAAAAGATACTTTGAGTAATACTTTTGTATCTGAATGCCAATAGTTATTTATCTGCTGTAAGAATAACTCCTTCCCCTACCACCAACCTCTCGGAAGGACGGACCCACATGTTTAACGGACCCACATGTTTAACGTGATCGTACTCCGCATGAACACGGCGGCATTTGTGGTAGCGTGCAAATCTAGCGCGCAAACCACGGGGATACCGCACCAGAGATGGCCAACAGCACGCGGTGTTCCGAGGTGGTCACCCACCAAGTACTAACCGCGCCCGATGCTGCTTGACTTCGGTGATCTAACGAGAACCGGTGTTATCAGCACGGTACGGCCGTTGGCCACGCTAGCCAGGGTGAAACATTTAGTGGAAGCCGGATATAGCCGGCGCTAGCCAGAGTGAAACATTTAGTGAAAGCCAGATACAGTCGGCGCTAGCCATAGTGAAGCATTTAATAGATGCCGGATATAGCCTGCACTAGCCAAAGCGACACATTTAGTGTACGCCGGATATAACCGGAGCTAGTCTTAAAATGGTTAAAATATCTATGCTATACTCACAATTATTAATTCTACGGACGATCCAAGACACACCCAATCGCGAACTCGGCAGAATGACAAATCCGTAATTCTAAAGTCTGCCATTTTATAGATCTGGCCAGTCATGAGTATGCGATTCTTCGGAATGAAAGTTGAGAAGTTTAGGACATAAATTAAAATCAGGAAAAAGTAGAATTAGAATAAAATGATAATAAATACTAGAATCCTCACACGGATCTCAACAATTTAAAGTTCGTTCCATTTGTAATAATTTGGACTAGACTATGAGTATCCTACTGCTTACCCCACTACCCCGTGTTTCTTCCTACAGCTAATTTTAATGTGACTTCAAACGTTTTCCGCCCTATATCAACATGCGACAGAGCGACATCTCTGAAAATATTCGAAAACGTAAACTCCCACTTCCCATTACCAGAGATTTAAGAGAACATAGGACTCCGTTTATATCACCGACTTAACTTCAATAGAGCGTGCAAATATTTGTTTTAAAGAGCAAATATTCGTTATCTGCAATGCAAATGGGTCCTTTAATGTTTTCATTCCAGCACTTAGCATAATGTTTAAACGTTAATATAGTTTTACGAATTACAGTAATCACTGTTTATATTGCGCTGAGGACCAATTCAGAAGATAAGCTACCTCGCCTTCCTTCTATAAGCGTACAAGGCAGTGGGCGTATTAAAAATAATTGTATTTTAAATCGAACATTTTATATCAGTCCAAAAACTTAACTCTTTAGTTTGCCGTTTGTATTATATAATATTTAGAAAATCATTTAAAAATAAGGTTTTTATTACTTGCGGCAAACCTAACGTGAATACAGAGAGGTACAGAAAAGAATATAAGCCTCCGATAAAGAATATAGTCCAATGTGTTTAATATTATAAATAGTTAAAATATCAAATATTTTGCATAAATACGATGAATTTAGTTTGAATCAATCAGTTTCCAAAACTGCACTTTAAATTCCAACCATATTTCAATAAAAAAAAATATGTCTTTATCACTTTTAAAATCAATGGCCGTTCAAAATTTAAATTCGTTTTGCAGCCGTTTGTTAATTTTTTTTCAAATTATTTTTTTTTAACTTTATTGATATTTCAAATGACCACCGTTATAGTATGTTACCCTTCATTTCAAAGGACTTGAAAAAAGCTTTCGATTGATGTCAAGTTTGATAACTCCTTCCCCCCCCCTCCCCCTGAGGGTGACTAATGGACACTAACATTGTATCCCGGCTGTTTTTCATCACAATGATTAAAACTATTAAGTTTTCTGATAATTAAACGATAAAAGATTCCTTTTATGTATGATTTTGTCAAATTTCGTCCTATGCTGCTATGTTAAGAAAGTATAAAATTTCAAAATTTTCACTCGGATTTAAAAAAATTTATATCTAGTTATAGAACTTTTGTTAACAAGGCCAAATGTAAAAAGTTTCGTGAAAATTCATTAATATTTGTGGCATCTATCATGTATCGTGAAGTCGACCAGAGACAGACAGATGGACATCACTCCAAAAATAATCAAAACGTGTTCTGAAGGTCGTCAAACGTACATTAACTTCAAAATCACGAAATTGGAAATTTTCGGGAAAACTTCCTCAATATTACGTATAAAAAAGGTTAAATTTAGTTCAAACTTGTGCATTTTACTAAAACTTTTATCGAAAACTATTTGAACTTCTACTTTATGAAAAAAGTTCTCCGAGAAGTACACTCAACTCAACTGTTCAGTAAGTCCTAAAACATATATTGACGTCAATAACTCGAAATCGAAAATATTCTTGATACTTTCTCAATACTACGTATCAGAAAGTAAAAATTCAGCTAAAATTCAATACTGAATTAAGACATAACAGCCGTAATCATGGTGTTGGGGAGAAAGGGCTGAAACTCCTGTGGATGAAAATACCATAATGCATTGAGAATTATATCTAGGTGTTGCTAATCCCATTGCTTCTCATTTGAGAGTTCGGCACAACAGGAAGACGTAGTATTTAGCATACGCATTCTTGATTATTTTTAAATTAAAATTCCCTAATTATAAATAGAAGTAATCAGTATTTTTTCTTAGTTGTAGAACGAAAACCAGAATATATGGAGACAAGATAAATTGTAATGTAAAATAAATTTAAAATCATAGAATTATTCTTTATTGTTTAATTTTTAATTTGCATTGCACTGATAATCTTTTTGTGCAAAATTAACGGTTTAAATAAATATTATTTGATTCAATACGAACCTTTAGAAATAGAAATACATAGAATGCAGTGGGACTAATCCCAGCGCCACCCGAGTCATTGCTTCAAACAACTTTGGCGTTTTCCCAACACAAAGTTTTAACTCTTTTCCATGGTATGACATAAAAACAATCAACATCAATATTTAACGACATAAAAACTGTAACTGAAATGGCTTACAATCTACTTGATGCCACATTATCAAACGAAATTCAATTTTATGACAATAAAATATAAAAAATCTACTCATAAAGCATCAAAATTAAAATTCTAAAGCAAATTATATTTAAAGAGAAGCAAAAATTAATTTCGGGCGTTTTAAATAAGGTATTTCACATTATTTTATTCAAAAACAATTCTCAAATACTTACATCTGAGCTCTACTTCAGTTTTGCAACAGACGATATTTCTATAAATATTCTATCATACGTATTTTAAATGCAATCTAAAACGGCCTAAATTTTGCACTTCGTTTGCGGATAAACTTCTGTATATTTTCGTGCCTCACGAATTTATCATTCTTTACCCCCTTCATTGTTGATCTTCTTGATCTAGATGTGATAACTGTGGCAGATGTTAGTTCTACAAATGAGCACAGAAATCCAATGTGTCTATTAAGGCTTCTGCAACCCCGTGACATTTCTGCAATATTTCATTTTCTGACCCAGACATTCTAAGCAGCCTGTTTTTAAAAATATGAATTGAATGACAGAACAGCATTTTTTACAGTCTGCGTTTGGATGTGGGCTTTTTCTCTTACAAACGCCATTTTCTGAAGGGAAGATGTGATAAATGGTTCGAGGAAAATAGAGGTGAGAAGAAATATAGTTTTTATTTTTGGAATTTGGTATCTTTTATAAAACAGCTTTACTGGACAGATTCGTGATCTGAGATCAAAGATGTTTTAGAATCTAACTAAAGGTTTAAAGGATTTAAAGTTTAATGCATTCTTTCTCAAAAATAGGTAACTCGTTCTTATTTATAAGAACGAGTTTTTAACAAAATATGTCCGAGCCAAATTTGAGATTTTAATATTAAAATTATTATTTTTAAACATCAGCAGTAATTTCTATATCGGTCAAAATTGTTTAAAATATATTATCGTTCAATATAATTGAATTACCAGATCTGTATAAATATAAAATTGAAAATCTGTCTACAGGTGTGTTTGTTTGTTTGTTTTTTATCATCATGAGAACACGGCTCCACCGAATTTTATGAGATTTTGCAACTACCGGTGAAATAGCTCCACTTAAAATTTAGTCCATGTTTCCAGATTTTAAGACCAGATATTGTAAAAATATCAATAAACAAGAAAGATCAATCATGCTTAAAGCATTGATTAAGAAACACTTTCCAACTTCAATGCAATTTTATTTAAACATGTCTAAAATGTAATACATTCCTCGGTAATATTTTAAAACTTCTCACAATAATACATTGATTTATTATAGTTGAAAACTTAAACATTCATCCAAAAAAATGAATTTCATTCAAATGACGGCATTGAAATATAAATTTCCTGGTTTAAACATCTCTAAAATGTGATATATTACTCGGTAACAATTTTAGAATTATCATAATACCACGATAATTTATTATATTTAAAAACTTCATCGAAAACAACTGAAATTCATTCAAATGACGTCATAGAAAAAATAACACGCCTGGCTCTCTCTAAAAAAGCAGCATTTCATTCATAAATAATTTCCCATTCATGTCATTCATCACAATACTATAATAATTTATTTTATTTAAAAATTAAGACCATGGAGCTATAAGTAATTTAACTCTATGCTTAAAACTTCATCGCAAAAAATCGTCCTTCTCTCGGTAAAGTCAATGAATATTTCTTTCATATCAGCTATGCAGACTCCACGAGCTAAATTCTTTTGCATTAAAAAAATACAGCAATTCCTATACAACTCATCCTACATATTTTGCTGTTTACATTTGACATAAGTGAAAAATAGGCTTCGTTAGAGAAATAATCAAAGTTGGATGCTCATTTAAACTCAAATATATTGTCATTGCGTTGTTTCAGTATGTAGATGCACAGAATTTAAGCGAAAATAAAGAGGTTTTACGACGAATACAACACTCAATATGAATTAAAAAGAACTTTAAAAATGACGATTTTGAGACAAGATGGATGCCGTATTATATTTTGAAGTTGGTCACGTGATCGTTTCATATCATGGTCACGTGATCGCTTCATGTAAGAGGTGTAATTATTATTTTAATTTTTATTTAAAAAACTACTGAATATATTTCGCTGAATTTTTTTTTATATATTTTATGGCATAATTTGAATATTACCTAAAATTTTCGAAGCAATTTGTGAAATTTAAATCCGCTTAAAAATATTTTGAAAAATTTGGTCCCATTGGGTTCAATGTATTTCATTTTTTCAACCCGGGTTCAATCCAAAACTAATTGGGTGATATTATTTATTTATATTCCCATAGGTCCTACAGACCGTCTGAACAACATACTAAAATTTCATTTTGATTAAGTCATTTTTACGGCAGTTATCGTGCTAACGGACAGACAGACAGACAGAATGAATAAAGTCATAAACACTTTTCAACTTTGTTGTAAAGTGTTAAAAACGAACTTCCCATAAAGATAGCTTTATGCAGCCGATATATTTTCTGTGAATTTATTTGAAAAACAAGAAAGATCAATCATGCATAAAGCATTGATTATGAAACACTTCCCAACTTCAATGCTATTTTATATACACATCTCTAAATTGCGATGCATTCCTCGATAATATTTTTAAAATTATCACAATAATACATTCATTTATTATATTTGAAAACATAAAATGTCATCGAAAAAAATGAACTTCATTCAAATGACGGCATTGAAATATAAATTGCCTGGTCTAAACATCTCTAAAATGCGATACATTCCTCGGTAATATTTTTTAAATTTTCATAATACTACAATAATTTATTATATTTGAAAACTTCATCGAAAACAAGTGGAATTTATTCAAATGACGCCATCGAAATATAACACGCCAGGCCTCTCTATAAAAGCAGCATTTCATTCATAAACATTTTTCCATTCATTTCATTCATCCCAATACTATAATAATTTATTTTATTTAAAAACTTAAGATCATGGAGGTACAAGTAATTAAACTCTATGCTTAAAACTTCATCAAAAAAAATCGTCCTTCTCTCTGTAAAATCAATTAATACTTCATTCATATCAGCTGTATTGCAGACTCCATGAGTTAAATAATTTTGCGTTAAATAAATGCAGCAATTCTTATGCAACTCATTCTACATATTTTACTGTTTACATTTTCCATAAGTGAAAACTAATCTTCGTTGTAGAAATAATCAAAGTTGGATGATCATTTAAATTCAAATATATTGTAATTGCGTTGTTTCAGTATGTAGATGCACAGAATTTAAGCAAAAATAAAGCGGTTTTAGGACGAATACAACACTAAATATGAATTAAAAAGAACTTTAAAAATCACTATTTTGACACAAGATGGATACCATATTTTATTTTGAAGTGGGTCACGTGATCTCTTCTTATAATGGTCACGTGATCTCTTCATATAAAGGGTGTAATTATTATTTTAATTTTAATTTAAAAAACTAGAATATATTTCGCTGAAACTTTTTTTTATATATTTTATGGGATAATTTGAATATTTCCTAAAACGTTCGAAGCAATTTGTGAATTTAAATTCGCTTAAACAATGTTTGAAAAATTAGGCCCCTTAAGGTTCAATGTATTTCATTTTTTAACCCGGGTTCAATCCAAAACTAATTGGATTCTACAACGAAGCCTAATTTTCATGTATGCAGAATGTAAACACCAAAAGATGTAGAATTAATTGTATAAGAATTGCTGCATTTCTTTAACGTAAAGTTATTTAGCTCATGGAGTCTGCAATATAGCTGATATGAATGAAATATTCATTGATTTCACACAGAGAAGGACGATTTTGTCGATAAAGTTTTAAGCATAGAGTTTAATTACTTGTACCTCCATGGTTTTAAATTTTTAAATAGAATAAATTATTATAGCATTGTGATAAATGAAATGAATGGGAAAAAGTTATGAATGAAATGCTGCTTTATAGAGAGAGCCGTGTTATATTTCGATGAAGTCATTTGCATAAATTTCATTCGTTTTCGATGAAGTTTTCAAATATAATAAATTATTGTATTATTATGATAATTTACAAATTTTACCGAGGAATGTATGGCATTTTAGAGATGTTTAAACCAGGCAATTTATATTTTAATGCCGGCATTTGAATGAAGTTCATTTTTTTCGATGAAGATTTAAGTTTTCAAATATAATAAATTAATGTAGTATTGTGATAATTTTAAAAATATTACCAAGGAAGGTATTGCATTTTAGAGATGCTTAAATAAAATTGCATTTCAGTTGGAAGGTGTTTCATAATCAATGCTTTATGCATGATTGATCTTTCTTGTTTTTAATTAGAATTAAAATAATAATTGCACCCATATTATTTGAAGAGATCACATGACCCACTTTAAAATAAAATATGGCATCCATCTTTTTTCCATGTGTCAAAATCGTTATTTTTTAAATTTCTTTTTAATTTATATTTAGTGTTGCATCCGTCCTAAAACCGCTTTATTTTTGTGTAATTTCTATGATTCTATATACTGCGTCAACGCAATTACGATATTTTTTAGTTTAAATTATCCTCAAACTTTGATTATTTCTACAACGAAGTCTAATTTTAACGTATGTAGAATGTAAACACATCAAGCTGTAAGATAGGTTGTCTAGGAAATGCTGAATTTTTTTAATGCAAAAATATTTAGCTCTGGAGTCTGGAATATAGCTGATATGAATGAAACATTCATTGGTTTTACATAGAAAAGCAGACGATTTTATAGTATTGCCTTTTCAATGAAGTTTTAAGAATGAAGTAAAAACGTACTTTTACCTCCATAGTTTTAAGCTTTTAAGTAAAATAAATTATTGTAGTTTTGTGATAATTTTAAAAATATCGCCTGTGAATGAAAGGAATGGAAAAAACTTTATGAATGAAATATTCGCTGCTTTTATATAGAGAGCCAGGCGATTTATATTTCGATGACTTCATTTGAATAAAGTTCATTTTTTTTTTCGATGAAGTTAAGTTTTCAAATATAAAAAAATATTGTATTATTGTGATAATTTTAAAAATATCACCGCTGAATATATCGTTTTTAGAGACGTTTAAATAAAGTGTCGCAATTTAGAGATGTTTAAATAAAATTGGATTGCAGTTGGAAAGTGTTTTATGATCAATGCTTTATGCAAGATTAATCTTTCTTGTTAAATTCATTAAATAGTATATTTTTGAAAAAACTTCTGAAATAATTCTATCATAAATCGATTCTGAAAAGGTTAAAAACTAAAGGTGTATTAGCATTTAGAATTTTTGATTTTTGCCTTGGTATTTAATGCCAAACAACATGAAATAAGAAATAAAATATTTTTTTTAACGTGACGACACTTTTACTATAGCAAACAGAGTAGAACCTACCTACAAAATCTGGACTGCGCAAATTTTAGAAGAATTAATGATATACCTCTAAGGGAAACTAGAGTAACGTAAATAAGCGCAAATAAAACAATAATGCAGCATACAGCTATTTCGAGGATACGCTGGATCTCCTTCGTCAGTTATAAGAGAACCAACAAACCCAAAGTCCAAAAGAGGAATGGGTACGAAAGGAAGAAACAGGTGGGATTATATACCCAAGACCTGGATTAAGAACAGTTATGAAGAACATGAAGAATAATTTAATCTATTTTTCGTCTTGTTGGGTCTCATTTATTCTTGTTAAGTCTTGTTGTCTTGTCGGGATATTCCTGTTGTGTTTTGGCGCACTCCAATCATGTATTACTTCTCGTTTCGGATTAGCTAGACATGCTACTTTGTGATTGGCTCTCTCTCAATACAGGTCTTGGGTATATAATCCCCCCTGCTTCTTCCTTTCGTCCCGTTGGAGCCTTATACCCAATGATAGGAAACGGAAATCTAAGTTATCAAAATAAACTCCTAATTTATAAATCGGTCATCCGCCCGGGAATGCTGTATGCAGCACCCGTATGGGGATATGCCTGTAAAACTACAATAGACCTCCTAGAGACAAAACAAAACAAAATCCTACGGATTATCAGGAAAGCTCCCAGGTACTTAAGAAACTCGGTAATTAGGAATGACTTCAAAATAAAAACTGTTAGAGCCCAAATTAAAAAGCTAGCGCTTAAATTTTACAGAAATTTGCCATCCGTTCCAAACGAACTGTTATTCAATCTGCATGACTATGATCATCGCAAGGCCAAATCTCGTAAGAGACCCCGCGCTGTTCTAAACATCGATAATCGGAATTAAAAGATCCCACCTCAAACATCTGATTTTTAAAATAAAACTCGCGACTATTATTTTATAAAAAAAAAAAAAAAAAAAAAAAAAATATATATTCTAAACTCTAAACTGCCAAAACGCTAGGTAACCCTTAGATCTGCATCAACCTCCCAAACTGCTTAAACTCTAAATGTGCAACAAACTGCCACACTAGGAGCTAGGACAAATAATAAAAAGTAGTAAATAAAAACCTCGAACCTCCCATTAGGGTCACTGAATTAATGTCACAGTTTGACGATAAGAACCACATATTGAAACTGGAGATTAAAGGCGCTTCGCGCCTGGTGCTCTGTCTTGTACGACACTACGTTGCCTTTCGTCCCATTTCGCTTTTGGACTCTGAGTTTGTTGGCTTTCTTGCACTGACGAAGAGGATCCAGCTTGTTCTCGAACCAGCTGTATGCTGCATTATTGTTTTATGTGTGCCTATTTACGTTGTTCTAGTTTCCCATACCCTTTGCACAAAGCGTATTTTACTTATTAATACACCTATGCCACAGAAAAAAAAAGTAAAACCAACAAGATATAATGGTTGCAATTAAAACCACTTAGTTTTCGATTTGTATTTATTCCCTCCCTTCTCCGTAAGACGTAATCAATTACAATTACAGGACCACGATTATACAAGGCATCCGAGAACAAATCTGATTGTCAAACTTCGACGATGCCGAGCAAATTAAAGATGAGAAAACGTGTTCGGCCCGAAATTTACACATAGAAATTACAACCTGATCAAACAATTGCGCAACACGCCTATCCCCGATGAAAAGGTGTGGCACCTTCCAATTTGGCGCTTCTGGAAGAAAAATGCGCATTGGAATCGGCTCGTAAAATAGCAGCAACGCTTTGATTTACGTACGGTAGCTGGAGCAAGCATCGCAACGATGTATATCGCTATAAATTACGAATTATAAAGAGACTGCCTGGGAGCCGCCAGATTCTAAATAACCTTTAAGTGCTTGTAGTCGCACAGATAGTGCTGTTAGTTATTGGGTCTCTCGGCTAAATTAAGCTGATTTACTGGCGGTGATCTGTTGCTTTGTGGATGGAGTAGCAGAAAAGGTTCGCAACTTGGGGATCTTGAACTGCGAGTGCTTGATGAAATAATTTAGGGGAGATGTGAAACTAATGACCAAAATTAGCAAAATAAAAAGTTTCATTCATAAGCATGGAAAACACGTCTAAATTCAAATATTTTCTATCGAAGACTACAAAATCTGTAAACTGTATTTAAAGCACGTACATCTTATGTACAGGAACATTTTTTTACATTTTTAAGTGCCATAGCACCTTGAGACATCACAAAGCCCATCATCAGTGGCAATGTTAACGCATTGACAAACATGAGCTTTATCCAACCCGAAATCGTGAATACAAAATTTGCATATGGTAAATCGGTTACCGATTTACCATATGCAAATTTTGAATAAAGACAATTCGCAGATCTTGTAGTCCTCGATAAAAAAAATATCTAAAAGTTTCATATTGTATATTTTAACGATGTTACAAATAAAATAATATATAACTGAATTACGAATTAGAATGAAAATTAAAAAAAAATCTGATGTGGGCAGCGCATGACTTTCCCTGCAGACATGCAGACTTATAGCCACGTTTTCTTTATTTTAATTAAATTTAATTCACTTTTTTGGTAACTGGACTTATTTTCAAAGATGGCGTAAAGAAAATACGAAAAAACTAAAATTCTCGAGAACAGGTAGTCCTAGTGTAATGGGGTTGGTTTTATTCTTTTCTTCGTTAAATATTACGTAAAAACAAGAATTTAATGGATATATTTGAGCATACGTAGTTTTTTATTTTATATTTTGGCGATTTTTGCGAGCCATTTTGCAAAATAAGGCAGGTTATTTTTTTCCGAATTGTACCAAAATCTAATCAGCACCAAAGTGATCAACAAACGACTTATCTACTGAATTTTGTGAAATTTAGTCCATTAGTTTTTCAGTTAGAGTGGATACAGTCTTTTGCGGACCATTTCGCAAAAAAAAAGGCGGGTTCTTTTATCCCGAATCGTACCCAAAACTAATCAGCACCAGATTCGCCCACAAGTGACTCACATACCAAATTTTATGAAATTCAGTTAATTAGTTTCTTAGTTAGAGTGGATACAAAATCTGCACAGACAGACACACAGACGTCACTCTAAGAATAGTGTTTTCGTATTCTAGAGGTCTCGAAACGCGTAGATCCGTCGAAAACTCGAGTTGCGATTTTCGGCATAATTCCAATACTTTCCCTATACATTACCATGTATTGCAGGGAAAGTAAAAATGACATTTTACAAAAATTTTTACAGTTTAACACCGATTTTGCGTTTCTCTGTAGAATCAATTCAAAAACTTTATAGGCAGAAAAAGACAATACACGGGAAACTCTATTTTAACTGGAACATTAAAATCGAGAAAAACATATATGGAAATTAATATGGCACCCAAGTTTTATTTTTCCTTATCTAATGTTTAATTTATGATTCCCATAGAAAAATTCCATACGTATCAAGAATGTCAAAGCAACTATAATTTGGCGAATCTCTAAATAAAATTTTGCCTCTAACTAAAAAAAAAAAAACACGTCATGGAAGGAGAAAAGGAATATTCTAGAAACACCGCATCTTAGACACATCTACCTGGGTTTATACAACAGTTACATGATAAAGTTGCGCATGCATTCTCTTTTAGTTCCAATCTCAATGCCATGTCACCTGACAGGGTAGGCATTTCGAGATACGTCTCTCCTGAACAATTCGCCAACACTTGAGAGTCTGGCGCCAGTCGAAGCAAAAATATGCGTGCATCTCCCCTTGTTTACAAAGAAAACATTTTATAATTTTTTTTTTCAAATAATATATAATTCGAATATAAGTTCCATAGTCGTAAATAATTTGTGTAGATGCCGTCAGTCTACCTTGTCTACCCTGACGCTTCGCCACTGGTAGCGTCACAAATTTGTTTGAGTCCCCAAGCCAACTCTCCTGAAAGGCCCTACTTGAGCAATAACGGAAGTAAAATGCCGCTAATCAAATATTAGTAATTTGGAAAATTAATAATTCGTTTATGCTGTTTTTACAAGTTTAAACAAATTTACGGATTCATCATGTCCTTCACTTTAAGTTTTAGCATAGAATCTTTTGAAAAAATATGGTATAGCAGGGGAAATGTAATGGCGTGAGGCTTCCGTGAACTATGAGATAGATCTAAAATAAACCTCTGTAGCCAACATTTCGCCAACGCATTTACTCGCTGACACATTACAACATTCCACTAACAGATTTGCTATTTGTAAACATTTCTCTAACAAATTGTAAAATGTACTTCTATCACTAAAATTTACTTCACTAACAATTCACTACTAGCATTTCACTATCATATTACAACATTCACCACTAACAATTTCAGTATTCACCACTAACAATTTTTAACGTATTTCAGTATTCACCACTAACAATTTACAACATTCTTCATTAAAAATTTACAACATTCATCACCAACAATTTACAACATTTATAACAGAAATTTTACAAACCCATTACAACTCTTACTTTTAATATTTCATTATCATATTATAACATTTACCGTTAACATGTCACGGGCATATTATAACATCCCACTAATATATTATAACATTTTACTGACATATTATAACATTTCTCTAATATATAATAGCATTTCACTGACATTTACCAACATTTATCTAACTTGTAAATTTACAGACTTCATTTTACTAACATATTTACTACAATTTTAATACCATATTACAATATTTACCACTAACGTATTACAGTATTCATCGCAAACAACACTCATATATACTCATATTACAATATTCACTATAGTATATATTATAATGTTCATTCTAAACATTCCGCGAACATATTACAACATTTAATATCCGATAATTATTTAATATATTACAACATTTATCGCTGTCATCTCACAGACATATTACAACATTCCACCCATACATAAACTAACATTTCACTGACTTATTGTAATACTTAGTACCGCTATTTCACTAGTATATTTACTAACAATCACCACTAGAAAACTCGCGAATATTGCAAAATTCACTGATAACATGTTAACATGAAAATATTACAACGTTTAATTTAATATTTCCCTAGTCTAAGATATAGCAACATTTACCACCAACATTTCACTCACATATTTTACTAACATTTTACTAGAATATTTGCCAACATTTCATTAATATGGCACTTCCAGCTATACAACAATTTACAGCAGCATGTATCAAATAGGCTTTATTAATCTGTATCCGTACATATCACAGAGCAGGATTCATATTACTCTAATCGCCTATATAGAATATGTGAACATCAAATACACGTGCCATTTATGTCATGTGACCCCTCCTACAATAACACCACTGGAAGTAAATCACCTGATAATTTAAACACTCCTCCACCTACAACCGTCTCTCTTCTTAGGTAACACACACTGCGGATTGCAAGAGACGCCATCCATATTTTAAAAAGAGGCACGGCCTTTATATTTTCATTCAAGGGGCCCTTCAAGAGGGGGACCCTTCTTCCTGGGGGTTCCGTGGCCTCCACTGGGTGATAACGTAGAATCAAGAGTGAATTACAAAGACTGATTTATTATGAAGTATGTCGGCAAAGCCTCGTAAAACATTTCCGAAGAAGAATTACAACTTAAAATGAATTTTTATATTCACAAAATCCGCCTATAGGGAACTTTTTCAAAGTTAAGATCGCGCTTCCACTGCAGATAACAGCATCTATGAATCGGTTTTGTACTTTTTAGCATGAAATAACTGATACCTGCAATAGCATAAAAATCAGAATTCCCGGGTTCGATCGTAGACACCGCACGAAAATATATCCCTTTGTCTAAGCGGAGTATGGACACGATAAATCCGTAGGTCCTAAAGTCCATCCCAGAGATGATGGGTTAAGGGAAAAGTGGTATAGTCACTGTGGATGCTACTCGACTGAATTCCTGTCCAAATATGGGTGATATCGAACCAAGTCAGATTTCCACCATGGTGTGCTGCGGTCTTTAGACCCACTAAAACTACAATCTCTCCCTTTACTTTGGTCATAGGTCTTGGGCTTGTTCTAACATTTTCTAGCGAAGTGGAATTAACAACAACAGAAAACTTATCATATGCCACAATTTTGCCAATCTCTTTGGAGACAAACAAGTTCAACCGTACTTCGCAGCTGGCTTCACATTTCATAAAGATTGAGTTGTTTGCATAAGGCTACAACGGCCTAGTCCATGCTTTCTGAACTCACCTATAGAGGGCGTTCCCAAAGTTAGGATAGCGCTTTCATTGCAGATAACAGCATGGATGTGCTGGTTTTATGCATGTGTCATCATAGGAACGAACCTGTTATCGTTAAACCGACTCAAGGATAATGCTAACTGCAGTTGAAGCGCTACCCGTAGTGATTTTTCCTTTTGAAGTATTTTACATGCTTATTGAAATTCATAGGTGAACGAAAGATGGACAATAATAAAAATATCATGCAATCAATATGTTTGTAAATAAGTTTATGCGCATGACAAAACTCACATAATGCAGTATACCGGGAAATCCACGAAGCGTTTCCGAAGAATATAAAATCAGCGGTTAATCGTAAAAGTAAATTGAAATATGAAAAAAAAAAGAAAAAAAATAGCCAGGAGAGGAGAATAGGAGAATATGGAGGATATGGAGGAGATAATAGGAGAATATGGAGGATAGCTGTACCCAGCGGAACTGATAATTCTTTAAAATAAAAATATTTCTATATAGACCCGAAAATTGTAAGTTAGCAAAATTTGCGCTACGCTTAATCATGGCGAAATAAATTTACCCGGTGCTTTTTGATAAAGCAATTCCCTGAGATATTCCAATTGTTGCTATTGCTCTTTTTTTCGTTCGACTGAAAGGGACTGGCAACAGATGATAATGCTTTATATCAGTAATAAAATTAAATGAAATGAAATGAGTAGCTTTGTAATGTTTCTGATGCACTAATTGAACTAATAAGTTTTGTCATGAGAATAAAATAAAACTAACAAAATTTGCATTGCCTGCATAAGAATCACGTGGAACTCCTGTAAAATCCGAAATGAGAAAATTTCGGTTTTCCTGTTTTAAATAGATTTACAGGTGTACCACATATTTAACTTTCAGAGGAAATTAATGTTATGAATACGTATAAAGTTTCACTGCGCTTTGCCTCCATTCAACAACACATAACATATCTTTGTTTCTACTCATGACCTTTGCTCTATTCAAGGAGAAAAAAAGCACCTTCACAGGCAGCCATTCCCATTATGTGAATGTAGGGTTGCCATGTTTTGAATGTCGGAGTGGCGTTGCCAGAATTGTTGATTTATCGCCAATTTGGCGACTTTTCGAATGTACAGGAACTTTCTCGAAATAACGAATTTTCTGGGCGACCCTTCTGGAAGTTTCCACAGAGAGTCTATAAAAGGAGTCATCACTCAATTGGAGAACAGTTGACGTGGTAGAGCTATATTGAATTGTGAGATACGTTACGAACTTTAAAAAAACATTCAAAAAGACATTTTTTGAAGTTTACTTCTGGAGTAGAGATTTTTTTTTTTTTTTTTTTTTTTTTTTTTTTTTTTGCGATTTCAAATATTTTCAACGAACTTATTTAGAGCGTATCAAAGAAGCTTATTTAGGGCGTATTACACCTGCGTTGTACAAGTGGCATGGTTTGCGCAGGGAAGATTCTAATTAAAAACAGGTGATTAATTTGAGTGTCGTTATCTGTTTATGTCTAGTAGCAGGCGTTTGTTAAGGGCCCGGGCAAAATCGGGTAAACCGTTCTAGTACATAACAAAATGTGTGTGTGTGTGATTTTATGTCTGCGTCGTCTGTAGCGGAAACTCAAAACGGAGATACTTCATCTCCCCGGCAAAAAAGGCTCGGCGAGATGTTTTTGAATGCGAATAGTTTGAAAGTTATTTGTATAATATCTCGAGAACGGTTCATGCTAGCGCCCTAAAGTATATCACTCGTTTTCTAATGAAAAATTGCGTACTAAGTGATTTATTTATTTATTAATAATTTTGTCTAAATTATTTATTACTGATCTTTTCTGAAATTCATTCGAAAATTGGGGTTTTGCGAACATTTGGTCGCATTTAAAATCAATAGGGTTCTCGTATTCACCGATTATAATAATCGTACACAATTTTACACGTTTTATTCTTACGTTTTAATCGTACACGTTTTATTCTTTCGTGAGATATCGCGTCCACCGACTCACGTGCACACACACAGCCATCACCAGGAAAATGTTCGATTCGAGTTGCGGAATTCTTAAAACGTGCTCTTTCGTCGAAAACTCGAATTCGAATTTTCGACCCCCGTCACAATAACAAAAGCGTTAGAAATGTGCCGCGAAAATTTTAAACCGCGACAAAAGTCATCGCCCTTATTGTGTAAAATTCGAGCCAGGGCATGCTGAGCTAACAGGGATTTTACCAGGAAGCAGTCATATTCCTTTGATGCATTTACACATTGAAAAGGAGTGCCTGCGCGTAACAGTCACAGTTAAATAGCTATACAGTTTATGATTCCAAATATCTACGCTCCACCCGTTAAGAGTATTATAAATAAATGTTTTAAATAACTTCTCCATGAACTCTTTGGCTCGTGTCAATCACTGCTTTTCAGCGAGCCACTCAATGTGTTCCGAATAGGACGCTGAGTTCTGTCAAGCCACCAGAAGAAGGATGTTTTCTTTATCAACCGTTCGGTGACAGATGACTGTTGCTTTAAAATTAAAGAGACAAAAAAATGGAGCACATGTTAATTTGAAACGTCGGCTCTAGGGTGTTTTTCCTCAGACAAGTATAGATTTCAGGATTTGCAAGAAAATGCTTTTTGAAAGTCGTTAGCTCAGCTGGTGAAACACTGGAAGTCGAAACTTGTTATATGTTAACAATATTTATTAAAACATATCTGTAAACTTTCTCAAACATTCGTGTTCTATGTATTATTTGTATTATTTTATCTTAATTAGTAGCAGAATGGGGAGGGGGGAAATCTGATGTGGGCAGCATATAACTTTCTCTACAGACTCAAATTAATTTTCTCTTTATTTCTTTAATGATTCATTAAAATGAGTATAATTGCACAAAATAACACGCATAATTGTTTGAAATGACACAAAATTTGCACTTTTAATTGCATTTTCGTTTTTATTTGGTAACTGGATGTTATTTTAAAGCAAAAATGAGAAAAAACTAAAATATCTCAAAGACGGTTGGTCCTAGCGTGATGGGGTTGGTCTTATTCTGTTTCACCGTCAAAATTGCATATAAAAAAGCATTTAATTGATATGTTTGAATATACGTAGTCTTTTATTTTAGATTTTGACGGATTTTGTAGGTCATTACGTAAAAAAGGCAGTTTCTTTTTATCCGAATCGTACCAAAATCTACTTAGCACCAGGGTAACCTACATGTGATTTATCAACAAAATTTTATGAAATTTGATCAATTGGTTTTTTAGCTAGAGTGGATACATGCGATTTTTGCTTGCCATTTCGCAAAAAAAAAAAAAAAAAAAAAAAAGCATTCTTTTATCCCGAATCGCAATAGAATCTAATCAGAGCCAAGGTCACTCATAAGTGATTTATATACAAAATTTTATGAAATTTTGTCAATTAGTTTTGAGTTAGAGTGTATACATACATTGTACAGACAGAGACACACACAGACGTCACTCTAATTTTTTTTTTTTTTTTTTTTCGTATTCTAGAGGTCTCAAAAGTGTAGATCCATCAAAACTCAAGTTCTGAGTTTCGACACGACTCAAATACTTTCCCCATACATTACCATGCAATGTAGGGAAAGTAAAAAAAAAAAAAAAAGAAAAAAAAATATTATTTTTATGAGCTTTTATTTACAAAATATTTTAGATGTTTTCTTAAAATATAAGTTTATTTTATAATTTGGCAACAGATTAGCTTAGCCGATGAATTATATACATTTGACTGATTTGCATCAGTATAAACCATTTTGTATTTACATTCATGGCGTAGTTCAATCAATGATTATAGGATTTCTTACAGGCATTATGATTAATATCAATACTTAAGCCTGTCAAAGACGAGGAAGCTTACACATATAAAAAATTACGTAGCAACATTCTTTTAATATATTTTATTTTGTTGAAATGATGTACAACGCTTAGCCTCAAAAATAGTCGTCCAAAAAGTCTGAACAAATTTTGGCACCCTCCCCACTTCGTCCGGCTCTAATGGGTTCTACTCTGTTCGATACTGCAAGTGCGTAAATATTTAGCCTTCTAAGTCACTGGGTGACTACTGGAAACTCTGAAAAGACATTTTTGACTCCCTTCACCGGGAAGCGAATCGAAAATCCGGAGATTCTGTTCCATGATCAATGTTATTAAGTATACATAGATTTAGTCTTCTAGGTCATAGGGGGCTTCTGATCCAGAAAGACAAAAACACGTTAGTCAATTATTCTGTAGATTATTACGATAATTATCACTATTTTCAAATATAAATAATGTTTTGAAAATTGTGAAACTTAACCTATTGGAGTTTTAAAATTACTAAAATTTCTATCTTTAGTATTTTTACATTATGTATCTACCCATAAAATTTCCAAACGGATCGCGCATTCGTTTTTAAGGTATCTTGTCTGCACACACGCACACACACAAAAGTCGATATTTTCTGGGTTAAAATCTACTGATGTACACAATTTGAATGTTAATTTCAATAATATCGGTACAATTAGACCAATTTATATATTGTCTATATCTTCCTCAAGCAACGTAATATTTATATTTCCAATAGAATGAATTTCCCGCTGCTGCCCGGGCCCTACCATTACTTAATAAAATAAATGCCCGCTACTTAAATAATATAAAAACAGATAACACCACACTCAATTTCCAAATCGCCTGTTTTGAACCAAAATCATTCTCAGAATAAAAATAATATACCCAAATCACAAAATAAAAATAACAATTGACCGTATATTTAGCACACCGCTGATGAAAACTCGAAAACAATGTCTCCGACCCTCTCGCTTATGCGAATGCGTCTATGTGGGCGTGGCTTCAGTAGGTCGATGAAATTCATCGCAGGGTCCGGATTTCATGCAGAAATGGCTCGTTTCATTCAAAAATATTAATAGTTCGCTCACTTAAAAAATTTATAATTAATGAACAGATGGCTTCAAAAAATTAATTTTTCTTTAAGAGCAGTCTGGGATGTTTAATGTAGCTGGTGTTAAATTATAAACGCCGGATTGCGCGCCAATTGTTTTGTATCGTAACATAAAATTTGGAGATATTTTAAATGCAAGAAAAAGTATATACTTTTTAAAAATTCGTCTATCAATCATGCGGATTCTAAGGAATCAATTTGGGTGAATCGTCTAAAATCGTTCGGCTAAAACATAAAATAATTAAAAATATAAATCAAACTTAAGAAAAAAAAACGCCGAGATGCACCTTGTCAGATCCTTAGGTACCTGTGCGCCAAATTTCATGGCCGTACGACGCTTAAATTTCCCGCTACAGACCACACAGAAGCATATACAGACATTTAACTTTATTATGTAAGATAAAGGTTAAACACCTGGATGGAACTAATCACCAAAGAGTACCTATAATCTTCTATATAATAAAAAGCAATGTCTGTGTGTGTGTGTGTGTCTGTCTGTCTTATACACTATACGTTTCGCGACCGCGCGTCGGAGAGCTACGAAATTTGGCAATCGGAGACCCGGGGGGGAGGGAAGGGGACACATGAAAACCGATTTTTAACATTTTAATTATTTTTTTATTTATTTAATGTTTTATGCGATTTCGACCGTTTTTTGCCCTTTTTGCCCTTTTTTCTCCACGATCCAGACATCGTAGAAAAAAATAAATTACACCATCGGAAAGAGCAGAGAATTTCGAGTAAAAATATATCAATTTCAAATCTGAATTTCGATTTCTAATATTTTTTAAAGATTTTAAAACAAAACTCACTTTTGGCTCAAAAAATCAATTTTTTGTTTTTAAATTCTCGCATCGTGAAAAGTACTCATAATTTCGACTAATAATTTACATTTTTAGAAAGCTGAAATATCTGGCATTCTTACAAGTCTAATGTGGTCCAGAAATAATGAAAATTGCCTTCAGGATGGCAATTTTAAAGACGCCATGATTTTAAATTTCTCGGCGTTCCGTTCGTTTCTCCCCCGCTGAAGCAGGGAAGGTGGTGGGTGGGGACGTCAAGGTGGAGGTGACGTCACGGTTCTGAATAGAGCGCCTTTGCTCTATATAAATTATTATATTTATATTTTAAATGATGGGACGATCTGGATTTTTTAAATGTATATTTTAACTTTTGGATATTTTAAATGGATATTTTAATTTTATGGATATTTTAAATGATAGAACAATGAAACAATGGAATGCGGATGATGGAATTAAGCATATGGTCATTTTAAATTGCAAATTAGCGCGCGGGAAGTTAGCGGTAGGCCCGGGTTCGATTCCCGCCACTGCCAAAACTGCCGCCGTGTTTACGTGGAATACGATCACGTTAAATATGTGGGTCCGTAAGTCCTTCCGAGAGGTTGGTGGTAGGGGAAGGAGGATACGGCCCCTGTGGATGCCTCCCCCACTGGGTTCCCGTCTAAATTGGGTGAATATGTAGAAAGTTATGGAGATTGTCGCGGAGGGCGCGGCAGCCCAGTGGTTAGCGCGCGGGAATTGCACTCAGTAGGCCCGGGTTCGATTCCCGCCACTGCCAAAACTTACGCCACGTTCACGCAGAGTACGATCACGTTAAACATGTGGGTTCGTGAGTCCTTCCGAGAGGTTGGTGGTAGGGGAAGGAGGGTACGGTCTAAATTGGGTGAATAAAAAGAAAGTTATGGAGATTGTCGCGGAGGGCGAAGTAGCCCAGTGGTTAGCGCGCGGGAATTGCACGCGGTAGGCCCGGGTTCGATTTCCGCCACTGACATGGAGTACGATCACGTTAAACATATGGGTCCGTATGTTTTTCCGAGAGGTTGGTGGTAGGGGAAGGAGGGTACGTTCCCTGTGGATGCCTCCCCCACTGGGTTCCGGTCTAAATTGGGTGGCACATCCTGGCCGTCCAACCAGTTACCAGGCCCGGGTTCGATTCCCAAAATTGCCGCCGTGTTTACGCGGAGTACGAGCACGTTAAACATGTGGGTCCGTGAGTCCTTCCGAGAAGTTGGTGGTAGGGGAAGGAGGGTACGGTTTAAATTGGATGAATAAAAAGAAAGTTATGGAGATTGTCGCGTAGGGCAAAGTAGCCCAATGGTTAGCGCGCGGAAATTGCACTCGGTAGGCCCGGGTTCGATTCCCAAAATTGCCGCCGTGTTTACGCAGAGTACGATCACGTTAAACATGTGGGTCTGTAAGTCCTTCCGAGAGGTTGGTGGTAGGGGAAGAAGGGTACGGTCCCTGTGGATGCTTCTCCCACTTGGTTCCGGTCTAAATTGGGTGAATAAAAAATAAGTTATGAAGAATATCGCGGAGGGTGAAGTACCCCAGTGGTTAGTGCGCGGGATTTGCACTTGGTAGGCCCGGGTTCGATTCCCAAAATTGCCGAATAAAAATAAAGTTATGGAGATTGTCGCGGATGGCACGGTAGCCCAGTGGTTAGCGCGCGGGAATTTCACTCGGTAGGCCCGGGTTCGATTCCCGCCATTGCCAAAACTGCAGCCGTGTTCACACGGAGTACGATCACGTTAAACGTGTGGGACTGCAAGTCCTTCCGAGAGGTTTGTGGTAGGGGAAGGAGGGTACGGTCTCTTTAGATGCCTCCCCCATTGGGTTCCGGTCTAAATTGTGTGGCACTTCCTGGCCTTCCAAGCAGTTACCTTACACCTTTCTGGTAGGTCGCGCCAACGAGTTTGCCACGGTCAGAATTTTCAAGGGTAGCGAACAGGCTGGTCGCCAAAGGCGGCTAGTATTTTAAATAAACTTTTATATCTTAATATAGTATGATTGCGATTAATACGAATTTATTTATTTCTTTATAAGACTATTATTTCAAATATCATGTGTACTGGGGTGAATCACCTGATTATAAATTTTACCGTTTGTGTGAATGGCCGCTCATAAAAATAAAAACATCATTCATATACTCGTAACTGTATGTGATTCTTAGAAACGGTGTCTACTGTGGTTGTCTCAAACAAGATTTTAGAATTTAGATGCAATTTCACGCTTTTCAAGAGGCTTGTTTCCCTTTGAAACGCTCCTCCTGTCAACGGGTTTCTTGAGTAAAGTCGGCGGGGGAACAAAAAAGATGCTGCATAAAAGCGATTTTGCATTTGTATGAGTTGGAAAGGATAAAAAGCATGGTAAAAGCATTACTAATCACCATTTCAGACAGTTTACATCCCGGCTAAGCCGTGTCGAGATTAGTTAGCAACCATTGAAACAAAATGGTGATTGCCGTTTGAGGTTAAAGAATATATCCTGATCATGGAGGTTAAAGTAAGGAGTTAAAACTTCCTAATATAAAAAAAAAGCCAATATCGTTTGAGACAATAAGTTAGGTGGAGCTGGGATAAGATAGGCAGTCCTGCATTGTATGCATTTCTATGGCGGAAGGCCTCAAATATTTATTTAAACTGTCAATTTTGTAAAAAAAAAATTATTGCCGAAATGCAAAGTAGAACTGAAACAATAAAGAATATTCCTACATATCCAACATTATTTTGCCTCTCAATTTATTTTTATCTACCTATATTCTGTCTACAACTATAAAAAATCTAATGTGGGCAGCACATGACTTTCCGTGCAGACTCAAATTCATTTTTTCTTTATTTCTTCAAGAACTCATTATATTGAGTTTAATTGCACAATATGACACTGAATTTGCATTTTTAATTCAATTTCTGTTTTTATTTGGTAATTGGACATTTTTCCAAAAGCGGCATAAAAAAATGCAAAATATCTCAAATATCTCGAGAACGGTTAGTCCTAGAGTAATTGAGTTATTCTTATTCGTTTCCTCGTCAAAAAGTACGTGAAAAACAACCATTTAATTGATACATTTGAGCCTACGTAGTCTTTTTGAGATATTGACAATTTTTGAGGGCCACTTCGTAAAAAAAGAAAGGTTGTTCTTTTCCGAATCGTACCAAAATCTAATCAGCACCAGAGTATCCCACATGTGATTTATCTACCAAGTTTTGTGAAATTTGGTCAATTTGTATTTCAGCTAGATTGAATACATGAGATTTTTTTAAGCAAAGGAATTAAACTTTATGAGTTGATGCAGTAGTAAACATTTTTTGATTTATATATACAACTAGCAGTATACCTGCTCTCTGTACGGAATATTTAATATAAAAAAAACTTAAAATTCACAATCATGTGCACATTCCTATAATAGTCTAAATGACATTGTTATTCAAAGCATTCTATTAAAATATTTAAATTTTCACCCAAAAAGAAGTTTAAGAATCTATGTTCTTGCCATACAAAGGTATCTTCACAGGAAGATCTGAAGAATAAAATACCCTGATTCTGCTTGTAAACAATACACTACTAATGCATACATAAATTGGTATTTTCTTAAGTAAATTGCATTTGAGAAAAATAGAATATACTATTTCAGGAATATACAATGCACTATAATTGATGAGAAATTAATATACTTTTTCTTATATTTGATGATTTTTCTATAAAAATATATTACATTTTATGCCTTATAATTTATACTTCGTAATGATATATGCAAGAATCAAACACTAATAATATATCTTTTTATCATTTTAGGTAAGTAAAGAATATATTTTGTGTGCATATTGTTATTGCAGTTGCATCTGCATTTCTTTTCCGAAGTATATTTTTTCACACGTAAGTTATATTTTATAGTTTACAATCTTAGAAATGAAATTAGAATCGGCTTATCTAAAAATTATGCATCTTCATAAATATCATACATTTTAAAAATTTTTTTTTTTTTTTTTTTTGCCCTTTCAACGATTTTCAGCATGCTATCTAATGTCAGAATGAAGATATTGTACAAGCAACAAGAAGCTTAGAAAAAAGTAATAGAAACAAGGGGAAATTTGCATGATCGGGGCTTCTAAGCAATTCTTTTCTGGTCTGAAAATTTTAAGTTTCAAGTGTGTAATGCTTATATGCTTCAAAACTTAAAGAGATAACTATAAAAAATAAGCCAGAATTTGTAACTCTTTGAAAACCCTATGAGTGTATATAATCAGATGTTGAAAGTTCTTTTTTTTTCCGATACTACAAAAGGTGTGTTTTATTTCACAAAATGTTCTTCATGCAAAACCATTTCGACTCCATTGGACTGGAGCCACAGCCGATTTTTTCCTTTTCCTTTTTATTTGTTCCATTTCTTAGCCTTTGGGGCTCTGTCGTTTTGACTTATTTTTCGTCATGTTAGGGTTTCGTTTATTCGTGATCGGATTTAACTCGTTTTGTTGTTATATTTCTTTTGTGCTTTGACGCACTCCAATCTTGTATTACAGTGTCTAGAAGGAAAAACATCATACCGAATTTCACGTTACTGTGATGAATGAACTTGGTTATTTTGGATCTCAAATGTTTGAACGACCACAGATAAAGTTAAATAAAATTTTAAAAATACGAATATATCTCTAGGTCAATCTCTTTGAAAATCAAATGGCTTTTTGTGTATACCACTTGCAATAATTACACCAAATTTCAGACAAATTCTTCAATTATTTCCAAAGATATCGGTCATTTCATTTGCATTAAATTCCCATTAGTTTCAATGTTAACTCCTCCGCTTTTAACCGCTTATTCGAGACCAACGCCGTCTGGCGGAGGCGGTTTTTAGGGAATCTGTTTTTCGCCTCAGTCGGCACACTATTCCCTCTAGGCACTGTACTTGTATGTTACTTTTCATTTTCTGATTAGCTGGACTGTTTTCTGATTGGTTCTCTCATTCTGCTTTCTGATTAGCTGTCTCGGGTAAACTCTTAATCCGGAACTTGCGTATATAAATCCCCCTGTTTCTTCAATTTTTCCATTCGATAGATTCCCACCTAACCTGGAAACAGCACGTAACGAACTTAATCAAAAAAGCGTATATGGCCACAGGAGCCTTATACCCAATGATAGGAAACGGAAATCTAAGTTATCAAAATAAACTCCTAATTTATAAATCGGTCATCCGCCCGGGAATGCTGTATGCAGCACCCGTATGGGGATATGCCTGTAAAACTACTATAGACTTACTAGAGACAAAACAAAACAAAACCCTAAGGATTATAAGGAAAGCCCCTAGATACTTACGAAACTCGGTAATTAGGAAAGACTTCAAAATAAAAACTGTTAGAGCCCAAATTAAAAAACTAGCGCTTCAATTCTATAAAAATCTGCCATCTGTTCCAAATGAACTACTATTCAATCTGCATGATTATGATCATCGCAAAGCCAAATCACGTAAGAGACCCCGCGCGGTACTTAATATTGAAAATCGGAATTAGGTAAGTCCCAACTTAAATAGTTGATATTAAATAAAAACTCGATCAGTGTTTTCTAAAAAATGTTCTTAAACCTTAAACTGCCAAATTGCTAGGAAATCCTTAGATCTGCATCAACTCCCCAAAATTACTCAAACTCTAAATGTGCAACAAACTGCCACACTAGGAGCTAAGTCAAATAATTAAAACAGTAAATCAAAAACCTCGAACCTCCAACTATGGGCAAATGAAATAATGTCACAGTATGAAGATAAGAACCACACCTAGAGATTGGAGATTAAAGGCGCTTCGCGCCTGGTGCTCTTTTCTGGACGAAACCCTTCATTACAATTTTTCCATTTCGTCTTTTAACTTCTAGTTTGTTGGTTTTCCTGCACAGACGAAGGGAATCCAGAGTATCCTTGAAATCGAAATTAATCGTATGCTAGATTATTCTATAATTTGTGCTTAAATACGTTGTTCAAGTATTTTTGTAGGATATGTTTTGCAAACTTGTAGAGTTACTCTTTGTTTTCTACTAGTTTTTGTAATTCTGTACACCATACGAATATAATCGGTTTCCAAATTGTGTTAATCGTTTTGGTACACGCTGTAAAAATAACATTGTAAGATTTGCTTCTATCTGTCTGTTTATCTCATCACAAGAGAACTCCACTCTTTCCGTTTCATGAAAATGATTATAAAATATCGAAAAGAAAGACACCAAGTATTAAAAATTCTCCGCAAATTGTGAATTTCAAGTTCCCTTCCATTATATATTCCGTACGGAGAACGGGCATACAGCTAGTAATAATAGTAACAACAATAAATTTCTAAAGCATTTTTCTACCGTGTCCCCCTACTCCTCCTCTCCTCAAAAGAGATTTGCAACAAGTGTTTGCCTGTCCTCGAAAACGCCACCCCCGAATCGAAGTTGAAGAGCAACCTCCAGCATTCTTCCTTCCAATATTGGCCATCATTTTTGCCTCAACTGATATTATTATCCTCATATTTCACCGCCACCCCCCTGGGCAACAAAACTATGGAAGAAAATATTAGAAAAATAACACACTCAAAGAATTCCGGCCTCGTGATAACATTTTGCTGTTTTCAAATAGGGTGCGGGTAGATTTACCTGAAGAAAACGAAGTTTTCTTACGAAGACATTTTTTTTTTCTTTTTTGAATTAATCGGTTTTATTTTCAAAACCTTCTTCTTTTATGGCATTAAAGGTTTGTAAAGGGAAAATTCGGAAAGAAACAATTTTCCAACAAGCACATTTCGGAATTTCTCAAAAGTATAAAACAAAGAAAGAAAAACGCATTTTAACATTCAGACTTTCTTTTATTAAATGCACTAAAATTTCTCATAATTCTATCTCTTACATTAAAAATGGGTGGCTAGAAATTTTATAAAATTAACATTTCATTATAAATCTATATATATTAAAATATGTATATATCACCATAAATATATGGAAATGTTACCACCATTAGAAATGGAATGATTCCATATATTTAATGATGTATTTTAGTATATACCAATTTACAATGAAATATTAGTTTTATAAAATTTCTATCTAGCATTTTTTATGAGATGATAATATGAGAAAACAGTTTTTTACTTTCCCTGCAATACATGGTAATGTATAGGGAAAGTATTGGAATCATGTCGAAAATCGCAACTCGAGTTTTCGACGGATCTACACATTTCAAGACCTCTAGAATACGAAAAAAACCATTTTTAACGTGACGTCTGTCTCTGCAGATTTTGTATCCACTCTAACTAAAAAACTAATTGACCGAATTTCATAAAATTTGATAGGCAAGTCACTTGTAGGCGAATCTGGTGCTGATTAGTTTTGGGTACGGTTCGGGATAAAAGAACCCGCCTTTTTTTGCGAAATGGCCCGCAAAAGCTTGTATCCACTCTAGCTGAAAAACTAATGGACCGAATTCCACAAAATTCGGTAGATAAATCATTTATGGGACACCTTGGTGCTGATTAGATTTTAGTACGATTCGAAAAAAAATAACCTGTCTTTTTTTGCAAAATGGCCCGCAGAAATCGCCAAAATCTAAACTAAAAAACTACGTATGCTCAAATATATCCATTAAATGCTTGTTTAATACGTATTTTTTAACGAAGAAAAGAATAAGACCAATCCCATTGCATTAAGACTAGCCGTTCTCGAGATATTTTAGTTTTTTAGTATTTTCTCTACTCCACCATTGAAAATAAGTCCAGTTATCAAATGAGAACGAAAATGGAATTAAAAGTGAATTAAATTTAATTAAAATAAAGAGAACGTGAATATAAGTCTGCAGGGAAAGTCATGTGCTGCCCACATCAGATTTTTTCTTTTTGTTGCATCTTAAAATAAAAGTATAACTGCAAAAACTTGTTTTCTACTTGCTTGTTTTAGGTTAAAGGGTTGTTAAAATCTTAACAAAAAAAATATGTTCCTTCCTATAGATTCTATTCCTTTCCTTCTTTCGAAAACTGTTCCTTTCTTTCTTTCGAGTCAACATTAGACAAACAACTGTTTTGTCAGAAGCTTTATTTCCAGAAAATAAAATCATATTGCATAGTGATAAAAAATAATCTAAATAAGAGATTGATGAATTTTATTAATTTTCTTCCAATATTGGTAATGGATACAATATTACATAAGAAATTTGATGAATTATTGTTTTTTTTTTTTTTTTTCTTTTTCATTTTCCTTACAATACGTGATAATGTATAGGGAAAGTATTAGAATAGTGTAGAAAATCAGATCTCCAGTTTTCGACGAATCTACACGTTTCAAGCACTCTAGAACACGAAAAGCCCATTTTCAACGTGATCTGTGTGTGTGTGTGTATGTGTGTGTGTGTGTGTGTCCGTTTGTGTGTATTTGTTAGCTGTGAAATGTATATATCCACTCTAGCTCAAAAATAATTCAATAAAATTTTTACAAAATTTGGTAGATAAATCCCTTGTGGGTTAAACTGGTGCAGATTAGATTTTGGTACACTTCAAGAAAATAAAATATGCCTTTTGTTGCAAAATGCATAATTTTTAACATATTAATCATACATATTTTTTAATAGCAAACGAATACGACCAACCTGATTTATTTTAAAATGGACCATTTTCGAAATATTAAGAGCTTTGGAATTAATTTTGCGGAGTTGACAATGCTTTTCACTATAGTTAAAAAACTATTCGATGAAATTTGGTAGGTAAGTTATTTGTGGATTACCCTGGTGCTGATTGGATTTTGGTACGACTGAAAAAAATAAAACTAGCCTTTTCAAAATTGTTCACGAAACCGTCAAATTCAGGACTAAAAGATTGCTTCAAACTATCTTTCGTGGCGAAAGGTGTGGGGGGAGGGGGCGCATTTACGGGGTCCCTTTTGTTGCGATACTCTAATAGACTTTCTATTGAAAATGGATAATTTTTAAAGCGATATTTTAAAGAGAAAAAAATACAGCTGGCTCGAAATTTCAGAATGAGCATTTACAATTATTTAATGCTCTAATGCAAAATTAGTTGGTCTCATACGAATTCAAGTTTTATTCACACATGAAAGCGGTCGTAAATTAGGTAGCGTTCGAATGTTTAAACTCAAATTATTATAAAATAAATATTTCAATATTTAAAACAAAAGCAAAAAAGTTCGGTTATGTTATTAGAAGTATTTTAAATCACGGAGAATGTATAAAATTGAGTGGCGTAGGCAGGACTGGAGTCATAACTCTAATTGGCGGATTTTCAATTTACAAAATAATGAAAGCAGAATTGAAATTACAGTAAGATGAATGAAATTGAAAGTTTATTTGTTATCCTACTGCATAATTATGCAATAAAAGAAATCATGCAATGTACTCATTAAAATAAAACAAGCAGCACTGCCTTAGATAAGTTTTTATTGGATTACCTTAGCTTAGATGGATGGTTGGATTTTACACATGCTAAATTTATTGCTGAAAATCTGTCTTAAAGCATTTAGATATAGGAAAATGGAATATATTCCATCCTCTTAGGTTTCGGCATACTGATCAAAAATTTCCAGAAGTGCATATACAAAAGATAAGTTTTGCTGGTTGTTTCCAAATTCCACAGCCTAATAAACAATTACAATTATCCCAATTGAGACCTCCTTTATTTTCAAAAATTCGTCCTTTGCACCTTTATAGAAAGAGCATGGGGCAGAACTTAAAGGAGCTGGATTTTTGGTTTCTCTTGTGGGAACGAACAATAAATATATTAATAAATAAATTGAGGGGTCGAAAATGCTTTCCAAATCCTTCATCCCCTCCCCCAGTGACCTAGAAGGCTTAAACTGTGTACACTTATGGAGTCAACTATGGGGCATAACCGAACTAAACCAATTTTCGGATAAGACGAATATTTTCAACACTAAGTGCCGTGTATTGTTAAGCAAAATAAAACTTATTAAGAAAACAGTTGCAACTTATTGTTAGTTTCTCTGTTTTTAACAAGTTTTAATACTAGTATAGCTACATAAAACTTATAAATGCACAGTCTTATGTACTGCATATGTATATTAGCTTAGACTACCTAAAATTATTAAATACTAGAACGAATTATCCGTCATTGCCCAAATACTAAATAAGCGTCCGCTACTTAAATAATACAGAAACGCCTTTGATACGTCATAAATAATCTCCTTTGATACGCCCTAAATAAACACAGTTAAGAATAAGAAGGAACTGCTCGTTTAGCAAACAAACAGTTAGATCTTAGTGGTTGTTAAGGGGACATACTCTTCTACCTGTGCTTTTGGCCTGAAGAAAAGGGCTTATAACGTCTTTGAAACAATTGCCACCTAACTAACATACCTGCTTTCTTCAAAAAAGTTTTGTAATTCACTGCCTTACAAGCATTGTAATTTTGCGACCCTGTTAACTTTTAAATAAGTATATAGTATTTTCTTTTCTATGGAAGGTATGTATTTTGTATTTTTTTCCATATTTGATTTCGAAAGCATTTTATATTATTTAAAAAATATATTACCTTCCCAGCCTTGCAAAATTGGTTAAATATTGGGGGTTGTTTTGTGTGTGTGTGTGTGTGTGTAAATGACGCCTTTTAATGTCATTTTATATTACACACAATTTTATTTTTCCTCGGACGCCCTGACCAGCCTGCCCGAAAAAACTTACAAAACTATATGAGCACTGCTGTAATCTCTCATTGCTCTCACTCCACCCCACCCCCGAATGCCGACTTCCTATTCTTCCTTGGATAATAAACCACAATATTGTCAAACGTGTTCACAAGAAAAACATTCAGTTCAAACCACTGAAATGTTCTTTATATATTTGAATAGATCTCGTCGAGAGCTTTAAAACGATGCCACGCACAGTCGTGTTGAGCTCACGGTTGCTGAGATAGACTGAGTCAAATGTGGAGGCATATCCAGAAATATAGCATCATCTCCCCGAACTTGGAGCGCGTCATGCACACAATAGATTGCGCCGTACACGAATTGGGATCCATAATCTTTAAGAAAATGATAACACGATTACTGTTCGGCACGTATTTTTAACGATTTAACGATTTCAGTAGGGACCTATTTTTGTCACAGTCTGTCGCAAATCTCCCCCATACTATCGCGAAGTTAGACGTAGGCGTACGCCAATAAGTGTTGGTTAGTGTAGCGAACATGAAACGGAGCCCCAAACATAATTCACAATTTTGCGTATATTATAAAAATAACAATAAAAATAAATTCAATGAAGCAACTTTATACTCATCCTTCCTTCTCTCCCTTCCCCCACTTCCCCAAAGAGATCTGCACCAAGAGTTTACCTTTCCTTCAGCACGCCACCGCGCATCGAAGTTGAAGCGCAGCTCCTGGCATTCTTATTTCGAATATTGGCTACCTTTCCTGGTTCACATGGTATTATTAGCAAAATATTTATACCCGGCAACCCCCTCCCCCTCCATAATAAAATGTTCGAAAAGAATATTAGAAAAAAAAATCTTATTCTATAAATTCCGGCCTAATAACAGGATTTTGCACCCCCCCCCCCCCCCCCCCCATAAACATGGTACTCGCGTGAATAGATTTACAAGTTCAATGTTTGGAGGCGCAGGGAATTATTTTTTTTTTCTTTTTGAAATAGGGATTTCATTTCGAAAACTTTCTTTTGCAGCATCCCTACAAAGGGATAATTTTGTGCGAAAAAGAATTAAAAAAAATTATTGAAAGTATTTTCGGGGTATGGATTTTTTTTTAAATTTCATTCGTTCATTTCTTGATGGAATCAGATGCTGCCAGAAATAGAAATATCTGTAACATTGTGTATTTACTGTAAAATATATGCATTTTTAGGTCTATTTGTATCATCAACAAAATCAGAATCAGAATTAAAAATTTAATGTGAGCAAGAAGCACGTAATTTTCCTACAGGAACAAATTCAATTTATCTTTCTTTCGTGACTCATTAAATTGAGTTTAAGTGCACAAATTAACCCGGAAAATTATTTGAAATGACGCTGAATTTTCATTTGGCGACTAGACGTGTTTTCAAAGGCAAAGGGACAAAAATGCGAAGAAAAACTAAAATATCTCGAGAACGGTTAATCCTGAAGCTATGGGGTTGTTCTCAATATTTTCCTCGTCAAAAATTACATGTAAAACAAGCATTTAGTTAATACTTTGAATACACATAATCTTTTATTTTCGATTTTGACGAATTTTACGAGCCATTTCGGAAAAAATTAAGGTTTGTTTTCATGAATCGTACCAAAATCTTATCCGCACCAGGGTAACCCACACGTGACCTATTTACCAAATTCTGTGAAATTTGGTCAATTAGTTTTTCAGCTAGAATGGATACCTACATTGCACAGACATACACACATACAAACAGATACACACACACAGACGTCACACTAAAATGGTTTTTCATATTCTAGAGGTCAAAAAACTCGTAGATCTGTCGAAAACTCTACTTGCGATTTTTGACACGATTCCAATACTTTCTATATACATTATCATGTATTGCAGGGAAAGTAATATGCTCTCATTTCAATTAAAACAGCACACAGACATACACATAGACGTCACGATCGTTTTTTCGTATTCTAGAGGTTCCAAAATGTGTAGACCCGTCGAAAACTCAAGTTGCGATTTTCGACATGATTCCAATACTTTCCCTATACATTTCCATGTATTGCAGGGAAAGTAAAAACTGTCTGGTTAAATCTCCCATCGACTTTCTCGTACAAATATATTCCATAATTGTTTAGTATTAACTTGTATTGGAATTATTATCAGAATGCAAAAAATTTGACGTGAACAGCAAATGACTTTCCCTACTGACTCAAATTCATTTTCTTATTTTTATTTTTTATTTTATGATGCGTTAAATAGCGTTCAATTGCAGAAAATAACATGGCTACTTTTCTGATATATTCAATTTGAATTTTTTTTTACGCATCTTCGTTTCATTTGGCAACTGAATGCCCTTTAAAACGTTTTCATCTACACAAAATTAAAAAAAAAAAAAAAAAAAAAACTCAAATATCTCGTGAACGGGCCGTCCTAGTGTCGTGAGATTAGTTTTATTTGCATCATTGTCAAAAACTACACGAAGAACAAATATTTAATTAATATACTTCAGCAATCTTTGTTATTTCAGATTTTGTTGATTTTTGCAGGCCATTTAGCAAAAGAAAAAGAAAAAAAGGATCAGTTCTATTTTTTCGAATCATGGCAAAGTTTAATCAGCATTAGGCTAACCCACAAGAGATTTTACAACTAAATTTGGAGAAATTTCATCAAATAATTTTTTAATTACAGTTAAAAACATCTTCAGGTCCTTTAAATTAAAAAAAAAACTTAAACATCTCAAGAATTGTCCATCTGGGGGTAATGGAGTTGGTCTTATTCTTTCCAATTTAAGCATAAAATACGTATTTAATTGATACATTTGAGCATATCTAATCTTTTATTTTAGATTTTGAAATTTTTTTGCGGGCTGTTTCCCAAAAAGGGTATGTTTTTTTTTTCGAATTGTACTAAAATCTAATCAGCACCAGGGTTACCTATAAATGATATACCTACCAAATTTTGTGAAACTCGGTCGATGAGTGTTTGAACTTGAGTGGGTACATACATTGCACAAACAGTTCCACAGACAGATAGACAAACAAACACACAGACGTCACGCTAAAAATAATTTTTTCCTGGTTCTAGAGTACTCGAAACCTATAGATCCATCAAAAATTCGAGATACGATTTTCGATACGATGCCAGTGCTTTTCTTATACATAACCATGATTGTAAAAGTGAAAATATATCGCTTTAACATTCCCTACAATGCAGGGTAATGTGTAGGGAAACTATTGGAATCATGTTGAAAATCGCAACTCGAGTTTGCAACGATCTACGTGTTTTGGGACCTCTAGAATACGAAAAAACTATTTTCACCGTGACGTTTGTGTGTGTGTGTCCACTCTAACTCAAAAAGTAATCGACCAAATTTCATAAAATTCTATAAGTAAATCACTTGTGGATTTCCCTGCTGCTGATTAGATTTTGATACGATTTGGTATATAAGAACCTGCCTGTAGTTTTTTGCGAAATGGCCCGCAAAAATCATATGTATCCATTTTAGCTAAGAAACTAATTGACCAAATTTTACGAAAATTGGTAGATTAGTCATTTATTGTTAACGTGGTGCTGCTTAAATTTTGATACAATCCGGAAAAGAGGAATCAGCCTTTTTCTTACGAATGGCCCGCAGAAATTGTCAAAATCTAAAATAAAAGACTACGCATGCCCAAATGTATCAAGTGCTAGTTTTATACGTCATTTTTGACGATGAAAAGAATAAGACCAACCCTATTACTTTAGGATTAGCCGTTCTCGAGATATTTTAGTTTTTTCGCATTTTTGTTATGCTGGTTTTGAAAATATTTCCAGTTACAAAATGAAAATGAAAACTGACATAAGAGTGCAAAATTCGGTGTCATTTTAAATAATTATGCGTGTTATTTTGTGCAATTGGACTCAATTTAATGAATTAAGAAAAAAAGAGAAAATGTATGTGAGTCTGTTGTTAAAGTCATGTGCTGGCCACATCAGATTTTTAAATGTTGTTCCTAAATAATTCTTTTAACATATTTCGTAAAAATATTTATTTATTTTTTCAAATCGGCAACATCTTAGTGACGCCAATGGATGCATTTTATTTATCTGTATTAATATAAACTCTTTTGATACTAATAGCATCCATAGCGTATTTTAAATTAAAGATTTCTCCCATGTACTATATTACTATATACTACCGTCATTGTGCCGAAAAATGATCATTGTTTTCCATAAGAAATAATTCTATTAAAATCCTAAAATTGGAATAATTTGAGTTCTAATGATAAGAGTTATTAAAAATGTTTATCTATTTCTAGTTTCTCGCATAATGTAAATATACACAAAATTTTATAGAGGCTAGGGCATTCGTTCTTGAGGTATTATATATCCACATCCACACTCACACATATACACAAACCAACATCTTTCCAAAAGTCTTCGAAATGAATTCAGGAGGTCTTGAAATGTACTGATGCATCAAACTCTCAAATTCGAAACTTTTCGGAAAAAGAATGTTTTTATAATGAATAGTATGAGATCAAAATTAATATAATCACTATTAATATGATTAGGCTATATACGAACAATTTTAAACATGTATAAGATGGTAACAATATTGCTTAGTATTATTTTTCATGGGCCGTACTCCTGACATTAAACCTTTACTTTACTCACATAAAATTTGGTATATTATTACTTTCTCTACAATAAATAGATGGCAATGTGTGAGAAAGCTACTTTCCCACACATTACTATCTATGTAAGGTCGAAAATTGGGACTCAACTTTTCCACGGATTTATACGTTTCGGGCACAAATTAATTATTTATGATTTAATTAATTAATTTTACACTAGTTATTTATGACATTTAAAAACCAAAAGTCTATTTAAACTACAAAGTCATGTGCTGCCCACATCAGATTTTTACTTTCCCTACAACACATGGTAAGATATAGGAAAAGTATTGGAATCGTGTCGAAAATCACAATTCGAATTTTCGATAAATCTACACTTTCGGGACCTCTAGAACACGAAACAATTACTTCTAGAGTGACGCGCCTGTGTGTGTGCTGTATGACTTTCTGTGAGTATGTGTGTCTGTGCAATGTATATACCCTCTCGCTCAAAAACTCTTCGACAACATGTTCAGAACCAGAAGTGGAAATCCTTAATGAATCCTCAACCCTCTCTTGGAATTCGCTGCTGAATTATATCAACATTATCAGTCACCAAACAGTCATGTCGCGAACGTTTTGGTATACTCGACAGAGAAGACAAAGTTTTGAAATCAAACACATTTATTAAACATGAAATAACAAGGCAGTTGATCGAAAACAGTGGAGTACAAGCATTTCTCGCAATAACTCAGAGTTACACTCGGTAGGGTGACCATTAAGAACACCCCTGGAGGAAGAGGAACCAAGAGAATACACATATTTTCTGATACATAAAATAAACACAATATTCCTCATATTATACTTGACATTTATATATCACATTTGTATACTTTGAACATATACGACATTTCCATATAACATCATCAATGACTTGATACTCACGAGGATTTGACAATTAACACTCTATTCGTTAGGTGGAAGACTAAATATATATAAAACTTTACCTCGTCTCTTTTAAATATAACATTTACAATTCTGTACCATGGGAAAGGATATCAGGATGGACTCTCGGCATAAACTCATCGAGATTCTTGCGCAGAACAAAATCCATAATGGTCGGGAAACTTGACTACACAACATCATGCTGGCGGAATTCGACATCTTGGTTGGTTACGGAGATTGGTTGATTCGTACCTTAGGACACAAGGAGGAGTCAGGCAAATACAAATCGCTGTAAAATGAGCTTTCCCTCTAGCCCTATTAGCGATTCAAGCCGACCAGTGAAAGAACCATTTTCTCTTTTCACAAGACTCATTATTCCATTACTACCAGGCTGATTCATTTAAAAACACGAGTGACTCATCTCTGAACCGAGCCAAACGACTCTACGCACAACTTGTCGAACTATGTTACATATTTTAATCACATCCTTCCACTTTCAAAATTAATCCACCTTTTCTTAAAATTCGCGATCATACGCGAATCAAACACACACGTCTACATTTTTCCACGACTCCTTCCACACTGCTTCCAAAATCCTTTTTCAAACGCGCGCGTGCGCAAAACCTGCAAGTTCCCAACTAGCGACTGAGAAGCGAAAATACAAAACTATTACTATTTTTCTGGAACATAAACACTTTTGCGATTTTAGAGTTCACTTCCCTTAAAAGTCAATGTAATTGAAAACATGTAGAAAAGACATTTACATTTCGAAATTGACACTTTCAATCACACAGAAATAAAACAATACTTTAATATACAATTTTAACACAGAGGTGTGAAAGCCTTATCACACTCCTTCGGGGCCCGGGAGAAAAATTTCCTGCAAAGCGGGGAATTTTTCCACACAATACTAGGAAAATACCTGCATTAAGTTCCCAATGACATATGTTCCATTGAGAGGAATTTAGTGTAAATTTTGAGCGATGTACATGTACATCAAAGAAAAAAAACAAAAACAAACAAGATCATGACCAGCATAATAACCAAAATCCAAGAGTGGCCTAAAGTTTGACTCGTGAGTCAAAAAAAAAATAAGTCTCAATACAAGCATAGACCTTTACAAGACAACACCAAATTAACAAGACACAAATGATGAAATTGCCCCTTTTAAAATTTAAACACTAATACATTTTCTGGTGAGTACCACAGAGACATGAAAATTTAATTTACTCAACTCACAAAAAGTTTAACTAAACAAAAAGTTTTCTTTCTTCAAAAATTTTACAATTAAAATTCTATAAATTTACTTTTCACAGAAATCAATTTATTAACTATTATCCAACCTTGCCAACAAATTACTTTAAAAGACATTTAAAAAAAATTACTAATTTAGAAAATGAGACAAATTTTCAAACCAAGAATGTTGATCAGACACCCAGGCAAGAAACAAGTCCATTAGAAAGTTGCAAACCTAGAGGTGGCGGTACCCCCAACCAATAAGTCAACAAACACCAAATGACAAAAAAAAAATTTCTAAAATTTACTAGACCTTTAAATTAAAAAAAAATCATTCACACATTCATAAAATAAAACAGAGATAAAAATTATCAGTTATCCTTAAAAATCCTTACCAAAACTCTAATCCATCAAGTACTTAATTATCTTAAAATTACTTTAAAACATTACTGCTTATCATTAAAGTAAAGCAAAAAAAATTATTATTTAAGTATTTAGAATTTTAAAACACTACTTCAACCTGATTAACATGGCACTCACATTCAGAAAGCTGCACTGGCACAGAACTTGCAGTACAGAACATTCAGCTGACTGACACATAAAGCAAATTACACAGAAGTTCAGAAATATCGGATCCATTTTAACATAGCATACAGTTTTGCAAAACATTTTGTGAAACAATTGAAAATATAATATTATGAAACATAATTGTCCATCTCACAACAATATCAGTCTTTTTTTTTTTTGAAAATGTGAGAATTTCATAATCTAAACATTTTACTTTACTTTTTGAGCCAATTGCTCTCTTGACATATTGCCTTAATTGACAAGTAACTTTAATGAATAAATTGGCCTCTTGGGCGCAAGTCATACTTGTGTGAATTAGGAACATTTTGAGTTTTAACCCTATTTTGATGGTTTAGAAAATATCTACTTTTAAATTGTCTTGTTTCTTGAGTTGAAGAATTATCAATGTTATCATTATATGTGCTAGAAATCAATTCACTACGTCTAGGAGGTAAAGGAGTTAATCTATTAACGTGGACCAATTGCTGATTACATGGATTGTTTTTGTGTTGAATGACAAAGTTAACTTCAGTTGTTTGCTTGATAACTTCAAAAGGACCATGATTTAAAGAACTGAGTTTTTTTGATTGGCCTGGCCGAATATGAGGTGTGTAAAGATAGACCAAGTCACCAACTTTAATCTTAGGCATTTTAGCAGATTTATGTTGTTGAAGTTGTTGTGATTCCTGAGCTTCCTCAAGGTTTTTCTTAACAGTTACAAAGGTCTTTTTTAAGCGAACCTGTAAGTCATCTGAATAATCATGAGTAGATTTGTAAACTGGATATTTTACACCTGTTAAAAGAGCATCAGGTAGCACAGGGTCTCGACCAAAGACAAGATGTGCTGGGGACTCGCCTGTTGAGGCATGGACTGACGTTCTATGAGCCATTAAAGCAAATTGAATCATTCGATCCCAATCGCCCTTATCAGAATAGACCAGATTCTTTAAGGATCTAACTAACGTACCGTTCAGTCTTTCGACTAGCCCGTCTGACTGGGGATGGTACGCTGAAGTATTATGTTTTTTTATGCCTAATTTCTTGTATAGATTGTTGGCAGCTTCAGAAATGAAGTTACTACCTTGATCCGTAATTAAGTGAGCAGGAATTCCATGAATACTTATAAATCTCTCTAAACAAGCGAGAATATCCTCAGTTTTAACTGTAGCAAGTGGATAAGCCTCTGGCCATCTAGTGAAGTAATCTGTAATGACAAGAATGTACTTCATCCCAGAATTCGAGATAGGTAGTGGGCCGACTACATCCATAGCCACACGTTCAAAAGGATAAGTTGTAATAGGAAATTTCTGTATTGGAGCCTTGTTGTTACGAAAACCTCTGTTTTTTACACAAGTTGTGCACGACTTCACATAATTTTCAGTCTGAGCATGCATGTCTGGCCAATAATAGTTAACTGAAATTTTTGCCAGAGTTCTTTGAAAACCACAATGTGCAGCAACAGGAGAATCATGGCAAAGCCATAGAATTTCTGAGACTAAGTCTTGAGGAATAACTACTCTCTCATTATATTGCTGTCTCTGCTTTGGATTCTTGTGTATGCAATGTAACATACCATTTTTCATGAAAAATGAAAGTTTTTGTGGGTATGGTTTTACACCTTTTTCCAGAAGATTTTTGATTTTTATACATCTAGGATCTTTCAATTGACCAATAGCTATCCTAGTTACCAGAGAAGCTTCCACAGTAGTCTGTACTTGATCTTGAGAATTTTCAACGATTGCATTTATGTTTTCACTACTATCATTATTCTGTACCACTACTTTTCCAGAAATTTTCGTAGGGACAGATTCTACAATACTTTTAGGAACAGTTTGTTTCTGAGTGTTTTGAGATTTCTTTGAAGAAGACTCATCAATACATCTCGAAAAATAGTCAGCTACAACATTATGTTTCCCCGGTTTATGAATGATTTCATAATCAAAAGCCTGCAATGAAACGATCCAGCGAGCTATGCGCGAAGTAGGATCTCTTAATTTGAAAATGAACGATAAGGATGCTTGATCACAGTAAATTTTGAAATGTTTGCCTAAGAGATAGTGCTTAAATTGCTGGGTAGCCCAAACCACAGCCAAAGCTTCTTTCTCGACTACACTGTAATTCACTTCAGCACCTTGTAATTTTCGACTAGCAAAGGAAACTGGGTGAGATAACCCATTTTCATCCAATTGCGAAAGAACTGATCCCAAAGCGTAATTAGAGGCATCTGTATGCAAAGTAAAGGGCAAATTAAAATTTGGTAATTTTAAAATTGGTTCTTGAATAAGCTTGTTCTTAAGTATTTCAAAAGCTTCCTGAGCCTCCTGACTCCACACAAACTTTTTCTGCTTTGATTTTAAAAGATTAGTTAGTGGAAGAGTAATCTTTGCATAATCTGGTACAAACTTCCTATAAAAGCCTGTCAAACCCAAAAATTGTCTGATATTCTTGACACAGGTGGGTACTTTAAATTTTTGCACTAAATCAATGTTATGAGGGTCTGGCTGAACTTTTCCCTCAGACACTCTGAAACCTAAGTACTTTATTGTCTTTCTGAAAAAGAAGCATTTTGATGGCTTTAACCTAAGACCATGTTGAGATAATTTAATAAAAACTTCTTCTAATTTCATCATGTGTTCTTCAAAAGTTTTTGATGAGATGATAACATCATCTATGTATATTCCTGATAACCCTGCCAGTACAAGAGACATTAATCTCTGAAAAGACGCTGGTGCGTTTTTTAGACCAAAAGGGGTCCTACACCATTCGTAGTGACCGGTGGGCGTGGAAAAAGCTGTTTTGTGTGAATCCTGTGGATTCAAATGCAATTGGTAGAATCCTGAAGTTAAGTCCAAAGTTGAGAAAAATGTAGCACCTGCTAAATTATCAATCAATTCACTAATGTTAGGAATTGGAAAATTTTCTGTAATAGTAAGTTTGTTTAACTTGCGAAAATCACAACATAATCTATAAGAACCATCCGGTTTCCTTACAAACAGTACTGGCGTATTGTAAGGTGAAAAACTAGGTTTAATTATTTTAGCTTCTAATAATTCTGTGACTTGTCTATTGAGTTCCCCTTGTAAATGATGTGGAACTTTGTATGGTTTCTGATAAACAGGAACAGATGTTTCCAAATTTATCTCATGTAATATGGTTTTACAACCAGACAACTCAGCAACATTCTTTGCAAAAACTTGTCTATATTTATTCAACAAAGTTGATAATTTATGTTTTTGATCTTTTTGGAGATGACTCAGGTCAAAATCTCCTCCCCAACTTTCAAAAGGCTCCAAAGGTTCACTGGAGTCCAACTCTCCCTCACTCACTACATTAACTTCAACCTCCTCAGACACCTGAATTTCCTGAACATGAGCCACTTTTCTACCCTTATTCAAATGATAAGGTTTTTCCTCTGGGTTAGCAACACGAACCCAAATAATTCCATCCTTAGGAGCTCTATATACAGCTCTAGCAATGAAGATGTGGTCATTTTTCTCTGATTCCAGAAGCAAGGTGGAATTTTCCGGAAACCCTTCTGAAAGTTTTATTTTAATAAATGATTCAGATAAAGGAGGAATTATACATTTTTGTGAATTTTTCACAATAATTGGCTCTTTAATTTTTGTATTTAGAGTTTCTTTTACTCTACATAAGTTATTAACAGTTTTAATGTTTAAGTTCTTATGCTGTGCCACTTCTTCAGTACCACCTCTAACATGATTTTGCCTTTCCCCCATATGCAAAGTAACATTCTGTGCATTTACTACCAAATCTCTAAAAGATTTGCTTCCATTTTCCAAATCGTTAATATGTACCTCTTCACTACCCAAATGTGGCACTACATTATTTTCCGAAAAATTTCTGCTCACATACTCTTCCCGAATGACCTGAGACTCATTCACTACCGGTGCCAGATCTGCTTTGCATTTGGCACATGCATTCGTGTGGAACTCTTTCGGTTTACAGTCCTCTACCACACGAACATTTTTTCCACTACTCATCTGCGAGTCAGGCACAGCAATACGCTTTGCGACACTACTTAGGTTTGAGTCTGCAATTTCCGACTCATTTGCCGGTTCATGATTTGAAATCGAAAGTAAATTATTCGTACATTGATAACCAACAAAAGGAATGGAAGAGTTTGAAAACTTAAAACAGAAGTGATTATAATCTATAATAGCATTATGTTTATGTAAAAACTTGTTACCAAGGATTACATTATATGAAATAGGAGCTGGTGATTTTAACACAAAAAATTCGGTAGGGAATCTTTCTTTTCCCAAATTTAGTGAAATAGTGGCTAAACATTCAACTTTAGTATCTTGTGAACTAAAGCTACGCAAAATTGTTGGTTTGTATGTTAGCAACATATGTGCAATGGGTACAGTATTTAAAGCTTCCTCATACACTAAATTAATTGAACTACCCGTATCAATCAATATTGACACTTCACTGCTCACTAATTTTCCTTTTATAATAGAAGAAGATGACAAAGAATTTGTAATATTATGACAAATATTATTTTCCTCAAAATGTGATGTTTGCCTATCAAAAGTTTTTCTATTATTATAATTGTGCATGGGATATCTACTCTGATTCCCAGAAGAATGATTTTTGGAATTTTGCAAAGATTTATATGACTCCTTATTTTTATAATTTTGCGTTCCTTGCTTTTTATACTTCCACTCATTTGCAGACATTTGCCCTCTGTGTCTTTCACCCTGGTGATACCTAGTTCCAGGACTGGTATAAATTTTCCTACATTTTATACCGTACACATCTCTTTTTTGAAAAACCTTTTTCCAACACTGTTCTTGAACGTGACCTAATTTACCACATTTGTCACACTTTGGACGCGGTGAACGCTTTTCGTTAACTTTATCTGAATTAAACTTAAATTTTTCTATTTTACCCCTAAGAAATTCAATGTCCCTTTCCTGTTCTAACACTTTTCTTTTTAAATCTGACATACTTTCACTTTGATCTGGTGTGAGAACATATTTTTCTGGTGTGAGAACACCTTTTTTTGTAAGTACCGGATTAGTCAAGTACATAGCATTATTTTCATTTAAAATAGATTCCTCAAGAATTGCAAGTTTTCTAGCCGAATAAAAATCTCTAGGGTTTTGTGACAACACCAATCTTTTTAGTTCCGGATATAAACCATTAATAAATGAAGTTTTTAAAAGTGTTTGCCTGATTTTATTCTCACTTTCGGAATCTACATCTTCCGGAACAACCTTAAATGAAGCAGCTTCGATTCTCATCGAAAACTGTTTAACCGACTCATTCGGTCTCTGTGTAAAGTTCACGAGTGAAATTATGTTTTTAGTAACATTTTCGGTCACTTCAAAATGATCTTTCAAAATGTGAATAATTTCCTGCAAATTTTTACAATTTCTGTGCTTTGGATTCTCTTCAATCAATCTATTTGCTTCCCCCTCTAAATTCAATCTCAAACAAACTAATTTGTCACACTCACTCCAGTTTGCATGAGTGGCTACTAAATTTAACTTTTCCAAAAACTGTGACAACGAAAGCTCTGAATTTCCCGAGAATTTTGGAACATGATGTGCGAACTTAGGTGTGAAAATATGGAATGATTTTAACATGTTATCATTTACCGATGAAGCACTGTTTTGATTTGGCAAAGTGCCAGAAGAAGAATTCAGACATACCGGCGATTTATCTGATATATTTTCCTCATTAGATTTAGCTTTGTGGCTAACATTTTTAACTTTACTTCTAGAATTAACAGTATCCGACTCAGTAGCAATATCAAGCGACAAATTCAAGGAGGAATTTAATTTTTTACTTGAATTTTTACTCATCTTACCGACATTTACTTTTTTGTTTCTAGTAATTGGAGCCATTTTGCATAACAATCAAATATACTCGTATAGTTTAACACAATATGCAATTGCAATGTTCTTAAACAGTATTTACAATAAAACCAGTTTTTATCAAATCAAATGACATAAATATGCAAACAAATCAATTTTTTTTATCAAATGGCACATATCAAATTCCAAGAACACTCGTTTTTGAGAACACCGAAAGCAGAACATGGAACTCTGTTTACTTAAGAAAACACTCATTTTAGCACAACGGTAATTTTTAACCTTCAAAATTTCAATTCTTAAGAAAATTTTTAAAAATTTTAATTCTCTCAGCTCTTCCCCACTCACCGAGAAAAGTAAAGGCACCAATTCTGTCGCGAACGTTTTGGTATACTCGACAGAGAAGACAAAGTTTTGAAATCAAACACATTTATTAAACATGAAATAACAAGGCAGTTGATCGAAAACAGTGGAGTACAAGCATTTCTCGCAATAACTCAGAGTTACACTCGGTAGGGTGACCATTAAGAACACCCCTGGAGGAAGAGGAACCAAGAGAATACACATATTTTCTGATACATAAAATAAACACAATATTCCTCATATTATACTTGACATTTATATATCACATTTGTATACTTTGAACATATACGACATTTCCATATAACATCATCAATGACTTGATACTCACGAGGATTTGACAATTAACACTCTATTCGTTAGGTGGAAGACTAAATATATATAAAACTTTACCTCGTCTCTTTTAAATATAACATTTACAATTCTGTACCATGGGAAAGGATATCAGGATGGACTCTCGGCATAAACTCATCGAGATTCTTGCGCAGAACAAAATCCATAATGGTCGGGAAACTTGACTACACAACATCATGCTGGCGGAATTCGACATCTTGGTTGGTTACGGAGATTGGTTGATTCGTACCTTAGGACACAAGGAGGAGTCAGGCAAATACAAATCGCTGTAAAATGAGCTTTCCCTCTAGCCCTATTAGCGATTCAAGCCGACCAGTGAAAGAACCATTTTCTCTTTTCACAAGACTCATTATTCCATTACTACCAGGCTGATTCATTTAAAAACACGAGTGACTCATCTCTGAACCGAGCCAAACGACTCTACGCACAACTTGTCGAACTATGTTACATATTTTAATCACATCCTTCCACTTTCAAAATTAATCCACCTTTTCTTAAAATTCGCGATCATACGCGAATCAAACACACACGTCTACATTTTTCCACGACTCCTTCCACACTGCTTCCAAAATCCTTTTTCAAACGCGCGCGTGCGCAAAACCTGCAAGTTCCCAACTAGCGACTGAGAAGCGAAAATACAAAACTATTACTATTTTTCTGGAACATAAACACTTTTGCGATTTTAGAGTTCACTTCCCTTAAAAGTCAATGTAATTGAAAACATGTAGAAAAGACATTTACATTTCGAAATTGACACTTTCAATCACACAGAAATAAAACAATACTTTAATATACAATTTTAACACAGAGGTGTGAAAGCCTTATCACAGTCATCATCTATAAGTCTATAGCCATTCCTGAGAAATAGATCCTGCAAGGAAATTTTTTGAGCCTAAAGAGGAAAATCTGATGTGACCAGCACATGACTGTACAGAAACAAGTCCTTTTTCTCTTTCTTTCACAGTTTATTAAGCTCATTTGTGCAAAATAGCATGGATAATTATTTGAAATTAGACTGAATTACAGTTTTTGTTTGTTTGTTTTTTTTCAAATTTTGTTTGCATTTGGCGATTGAATATACGATTGAATACTCGTATATTTTCAAAGGCGACATGGCAAAAATACGAAAAAACTATATTTCGAGAATGATTAGTCCTAAAGTTTTAGGGTTGGTCTTATTCTTTTCATCGTCGAATATTACGTATAAAACGAGCATTTCATTGATACATTTGGGCATATGTATAGCCTTTTATTTTAGTCTTTGATAATTTTTGCGGGCCATTTCGCAAAGAAAGGCACGTTCTTTTTTTTTCCGAATCATACCAAAATCTAATTAGTACCAGAGTAATCCCCAAGCGGTTTATCTAAAATTTTTGGTCTATTTGTTTTCAACTAGCGTGGGTACATACAAATTTTACTGGCCTTTTCGCAAAAAGAGGCAGATTTATTTTTTTTTCGAATCGTACCAAAATCTAATCAGCACCAGGGTAAGCCACGAGTGACTTACTTACCAAATTTTGGGAAATGTTGTGGAATAGCTTTTGAGCTAGAGTGGATCCATACATTGCACAGACCGACACACAGACATCACGCTAAAATGGGGGTATTTTAGCGTTCTAGAGGTCCCAAAACGTGTAAATCCGACGAAAACTCGAGTTGCAATTTTCGACACGATTCCAATACTTTCCCCATACATTAACATGTATTAGGAAAGCAAAAATCTAATGTGGGCAGCACATGACTTTCTAGTTTATATAGACTCTCGTTTTTTATATGTCATAAATAATTAATATGTGTAAAATTAATTATTGAAATAATAATTAATTTGTATAAATAATTAATTTTGTAGAGAAAGTAAAATAAAAACGAAAATTCTTAGTGGACTAAGAATTACCACCCTATCTCTTCCATAATTTGGTACGGAATTTACATCAGCCATCGTCTAATTTATCTATAGAAGATTCTGACAAATAGATGTTTCAAGGAAAACTTTTCTAGTAAAAACAGTAGTATGGCAATAGGTTTGCAATCAAGAAGATTCAAGGATTCACTCCCCCATCCCTTTTTGAAAAAGGATATTTGCAACAAGTGTTTTACCTATCTTCAGCGCGCCACCTCAAATCGAAGTTGAAGGCCCTCTGGCGCTCTTCCTTCAAATATGGCCATCATTTCTGGATCAACTGATATTATTATCCTCAAATTTTTACCCTGCCACTCTCATCCAATAACAAAATCATCGAAGAAAATATTAGAAAAATATCTTACTTTAAGATTTTGAGCCTCATAATAGAATTTTGCTTTTTCACTTCATGGTACTCGGGCGAATAAATTTACATGATGAAAATTACTGCTAGCGCAGACGACATTTTTTCTTTCTTTTTTAAATTCAGCAGTTTCTTTGACAAAACTTTTCTCTTTTGTTGCATTAAAAGTTTGTCTCTAAAGCGATAAGTCTGTAGGGAAATGTTTTTTTTTCCTTGCAAAGATATTTTGGTAGTGTATTTCTCTAAATTTTATTTGTTCACCCGTTCTTTGTACGGAATATATAATACAAAGAAACTTAAAACTCACAATTATATGCAAATTATTCTAAAGTGCAGTATTATAAATGACGGTTATATTCAAAAGATTTTATTAAAATATTTAATTGAATTCTTCTAAAAACAAAGTATGAGAATATTAGTTTTCGTTATAGAAAATTATCTTCACAGGCAGATCTGAAGAATACAACATCCTGGTCCCATTTGTAAACAGATGTACTAGTACTAAAAATATGAAATTGGATTAACATATGCAAAAATGAAAGCGCTAAAGTGATATTAGCAAACACAATATATGAGTTTGAAATGCAAATTATTCTAAAGTGCAGTATTCTAAATGACGTTTGTATTCAAAACATTTTATTAAAATATTTAATTGAATTCTTCTAAAAAAAAAGTATAAGAATATTAGTTCTCGTTATAGAAAATTATCTTCACAGGCAGATCTGAAGAATACAACATCCTGGTCCCGTTTGTAAACAGATGTACAAGTACAAAAAATATGAAATTGGATTAACAAATGCAAAAATGAAAGCGCTAAAACGATATTAGCAAACTCTATATAATAGCAAACGATATTAGCAAACTGAGTTTGAAATTTTTTTTTCCAAAATAAAACAGAAGACTTAAAAAATTGAAAAAATCAATAATCCCAGTAACCTTTCAATTCGAAAGTCGTAATTGATGTAATCCAGTCAAAAATATAATTCCGATAAAATTTATTTTTATATGTGTTACAGTAAAGTTACGGATGAATAAATGGTAAATAAGCTCGCTATCGTTTAATAAGTGATCTGAGTAAAAGTATCTGCTGAAATCAATACAGAACCCAGTGTATAATTTTTCTTCTACTTATATATACCCTTTATAAAATAATTCTGGTAAAAAATTTAAATGTTTGATCTACGACATCTGTGCATCAACGTGTACGCTATACGTATAATATACACTCATGCTGTTGTTGTTGAAACCCAGACCGTCCGACCTACCAGAAAGGTGTAAGGTAACAGTTTGGACGGTCGGGAAGTGCCACCCAATTTAGACCGGAGCCCAGTGGGGGAGGCATCCACAGGGACCGTACCCTCCTTCCCCTACCACCAACCGCTCGGAAGGACTTTCGGACCCACATGTTTAACGTGATTCATGGGCAAAAGTTAAGCGTAGTTGCTGTTTATGCGAAAATTTCTGGAAATCTACATCGGAATGGAAGAAAACGCGGTATGCGGGTGTAATAGAGCTATAGAAGAAGAAAACAATGCCAAACAAGGATAATAACGAGTTTTATTATCCAAAGAAAAGGGTTGAAAGAAAAAGGGTCACAATACGAGTGTCAACCTCAGTGAAACAGAATGATTAAAACAATGTGATGCTGCAGTTTAATACGGTGTGTGGGATCCTCGGGTAGCCACGCATGCTGCACAACGATTTCCCATACTTTCGATGAGGGTTTGAATTTTGTTTTGTGTGCTCAAAGAGTTCCAAGCCTCACGGAGAGCAGTTTTCAATCCCGGAACGGAGCTTGGTGGGTAGCGGAGGGCTGCAAGATGTCTCCCGAGCATATCCCACACATGCTCTATTGGATTCAGATCAGGAGACTTGGCAGGCCACTGCATGCGCTGGATATCTTCAGTCTGAATGAAGTCGTTGACCAAAGCCGCACGGTGAGGAGACGCGTTATAATCCATGAATATGAAATCGGAACCAACAGCACCTCGAAACAATCGAACGGTAGGCTCAAGGACTTCGTCTCTGTATCTTTGACCAGTAACCGATTCCGTGTCAAAGATGTGGAGGTCTGTGCAACCGTCCATCATGATGCCTGCCCAGACCATAACACCCCAAACGAAAACGATGTCTTTCCCTAATGCTTCCCGGGTGAAAACGCGTTTCACGTTCCTTTCAGATCGTGGTACGACGAGAATCAGTTTGCAGGCTAAACCTGGACTCGTCACTGAACATGATATTACCCCACCGTTGTCCACTCCACTGCCGATGTTCCAAACTCCACTGTAAACGCACGTGTTTTTGTGCAGACGTCAGGGAGATGCAAACTGCTGGTCGTCTGGCATAGAGACCAACGTGTCTGAGTCTCCTGTGAACAGTTTGTCTCGAAACAGTGACTCCTGAGGCCGCTGTCAGTGCTGAACCCAGTTATTGGCAGAACGGTTCCTCTGACTTCGCGCAGTTATCACCAAATATCGATCTTACCGAGCGGTTACTACCCTTGGCTGACCTGGTATTGGTCGTCGGGTAACATCTCCATTGGTTTGGAACCTCTGCCATAGTCTGGAGATCACAGACTGAGGCATATTCAGAATTCAAGACGCTTCGGTTTGGGATCGACCGGATTCCAGCATTCCAATAATTCGTCACTTCAAAAACATGTCCAGTTGGCATCTTTGTGACATCTTTCGTCCTTTTTGATTGTTAACAACGCTCCGTACCACAGCAATTGCGAAATTCTGTCTCAACTGGCCATGCCGCTCGAGGCCGTTTTATACTCGTTCAGACGTGCGCCGGTGCTTTGCGCATGTCGACGTCAACTGAACTGTTTTGCATATGCACAATGATTTACCTTCGTCCCCCGATTCTCCACAACCGATTGTGAACCATTATATCCATATTAACTCCGAATTTTTCGGATTTTACGAATTATGCTTAACTTTTGGACATGAGTGTAAGTGAATACGTATTAAGTATATATACCTCTATATCATGCGCTTATCACTTTCGTCGACCACATGCTCGCTTTGTTAATATTACATTCAAACGTTTCATCATCAATAACTTCATCATTTGAGATGCAATTCCGAGGAAATAAACTGCTCTATTAACCTATCAAAACAGTATAATAAAAAAAATAATTAAAAAATTACAAAAAACCAAAATATATCGAAACCTTTCCCTATGTACCTTGTACTGTCATCACACAGAAAACACGTCAAATTTTCCCCTGAAATATGCGAAATGAAGGCTGTTTCACATCAATCTATAAAGAGTAACAGTGTTAATCATTAATAAGTACAATACACGTTGCTCGAAGGATAAGAAAAATTTGAGTAAATGTATAAAAGCACAAATAAAACACAATAATACTGCATACAGCTGTTTCGGAGAAACACGCTGGATCCCCCATAGACATATATAGTGCGTTTATGTACTACGATTTTTCAAAATTGAAAATCCATATAACTACTATACAGCAATATTAATATATAATAATTACAGTTGATTTTAATATTAACATTAAACAGTAGGGAAGCTGTTAATTCATCGAATAAAATTTCTAAAAGTTACAGTTAACAACAAAAGTAAAGATTGAAGTTAACGCGTAATATATATAATCTCTATGACTATTAGTTGATTTTGACTATAATAGATAACAGTGAACTTCGCAGTACCTTAAATACTGTTGCCTTAATTTAATTTTTGAAATTTTAATATTTTAAAATTAAATATGTAAATAAATTGATGATCATCAGTATAACCCCACATTCAGCTAAACTGAAAAATCTTAATTTTGTACCATACAAAACAAAGTAATTCATGGAAAATTTCTTAAAAAGCAATTAATTTTTATGCGGAATTTGGATAACATATGGACACATTTTAACGCTTTACAACATAGTTGAAAAGTGTTTATGACTTTTTTCATTCTGTCTGTCTGTCTGTCCGCTGGCACGATACGATAACTGCTGTAAAAATGACTTTATCAAAATGAAATTTTAGTATGTTGTTCAGACGGTCTGTGGGACCTATGGGAATATAAATGAATAATATCACCCATTTAGTTTTGGATTGAACCCGGGTTGAAAAAATGAAATACATTGAACCCTATGGGACCTTTTTATTTTAGATTTTCATGATTTTTATAGGCCATTTTGTAAAAAAAAAAAAAAGGGAAGTTTTATTTTCCCGTTTAGTACCAAAATCTAATCAGTACCAGAGTATTCTACAAGTGATTTATCTACCAAATTTTGGGAAATTTGGTAAATAATATTTTTAACTAGAGTGGATACATGCGATTTTTGCGGTTCATTTTGCAAAAAAAAAAAGGCAGTATTTTTTTTTATCCCGAACCGTAGCAAAATCTAATCAGCATCAGAGTCACCCATAAGTCACTTACCTATCAAATTTTATGAAATTTGGTCAAATAGTTTTTTAGTTAGAGTGGATACATACATTGCACAGACACACAAATACACACACACACATACACGTCACGCTATAAATAGTTTTTTCGTGTTCTAGATGTCTCAAAACGTGTAGATCCGTCGAAAACTCGAGTTGCGATTATCTTTATTATTCCAATACTTTCTCTATACATTACCATGTATTGCAGGGAAATTAGTATAAAAAATTATTTTACAGGAACAAAATTAAATTTTCGGAAATACCAATATCTGGCACTTATCTCAGATTTCCTTCACTTATAAAGTTCCACATCTAAACTCATTTAATACCATCCAATTTCTGCTCCAAATCCTCAACTCCGCTTCCAACATATGCCAGCCCCTCACCTGGAAGCAACAAGTTCAAACAACGTATTTCTCGTACGACCCTTAAAATTCCCAGCAACCTCCCCCGCCTACACTTCGAACCATCCCTGAATTCCAGTAACATAAGTGGATGGAGACGAACACTCAAAGATGTCATCTGAAAATCCCCCCCTCAGAATAACTCCCCCCCCCCCTTTTGAATTAATCATCGCATCGCCTACCGCGTAGTTTCCACTTTTAATCGTAGAATCCTGTTTTTTTCCTAGCCCCTTGAATTCGGAGATGAAACGTTCAATGACTGCATGCTGTCCGTATTCTCGAATTCGAATTTCTCGAAGATGGAGATAAGTTGTTGGGGATATTTAATGAGAAGATATGGGAGTTGAAGTGAAGTAAGGGGGGGGGGGGATGAGAGAGTGGGATTGTTATTGCTTATCAGAGTTTATTGTTGGATTCCTATAAGAGAAAATTGCGTGTTTTCTTTGTCGATAAAGTTTTGAGAAAATATTTCGATAATATTTTGATAAGTTCTCGTTTATTTATATCTCTGCTTGCATAGTCCACTCCGACAATAAGAGCTTGCAATGTCATCTCAGTTGCTCAACGGCAGAACGTCGGCTGCCCAGTTCGAAGATCTGGAGTTCGATTCCCGGTTGGAGCAGTAAGGTTCTTTGCAATGGTGTCCGAACAAATCAACCCTGTAGGTTAGTGCAAAAATGTCGGAGGTCCGAAGACCCCAAACTGTGCGACTCACATGGTCGGTTTAGAGTAGCTAGCTGCACGAACGGGATAGCACCCAAGGTCTACCATCCCGTCAAACGAACATTTATTTAGGTCTAAAAAGATAACAATTGATAAAAAATGTTGTGGTTAAACAGACAGTTTTACATTATATTTGAACTTGACAAGTACGTCCATTTTTCAAAAATGGGAAAAGGGTTATTGCGAATATAGATAAAAGGATCATTGAAACATAAAATTTAGAGTGAGGTATATTAGCATAATGAAAAATAGATTAAAATTAAAGAAAATAATAAAATTCTAAAAGTAAAATTTAGAAAATATATAAAAAGAAAATATATGAAAAGGAAAAAAAAAATTAGGCACATAAAAAACAAAAACATAAATTTAGAATAAAATTTAGAAATGAAAAATTAGAAAAAATACAAATAAAAAGGGTCAAAAGAAAAAGAAAGAACCGAGAAAATAAGAACAATTAACATATTTTTTTTTTTTAACAGAAAATATGGAGGGAACACAATAATAATAAATTCATATAAGTTAATAAGAATGAAATAAAGGGATTCATTGATCAAAATTAATTGAGAGCAGAATCACTTTATTAGAAATTTCCATGGCAACAGTTTTTAATTTTATCTACTAAAGAGGGATTTGAACGAACTTACGAGAACCAAATTCGTTTATTAGAGGGGGAGGGTTTGCAGGGATGAAAATTTTTAGAAAAAAGACAATCGAAAATGTAATGGTCAACATCACCGAATTTATTGCAAATACAGTTAGAGGTGGATTTAATTTTAAAAAGGTATAGGTAATCAAGAAAGGGGCCACACACACACACACACACATGACCAGTGTATAAAGTAAATGGGGTATTTATTAAAAATTTGTAAATAAGGATTCTCGATAGGGTGGTAAGAGATATCGGAGGTCCAAAAGTGATCCTCATAACACTAGCACGGATTCAGCGAACTCCGGGTTATTGAAGGCCGAATTTAAATTGGGAGGACAACGACCACGCAGGGAGCTAACCTGGAGGGTAAAAATAACATGAGGAGGCTAAACTGAAGTAAAAATAGCAGGAAAGGGTCAGTCACAGTTGCACACCAATCTGACAGTAAAGAGTGGAGAATGCAGAGTGCACTTCGAAAATAAGAGCTTAAAATTCCATCCCAGTAGCTCAACGGTAGAGCGTCCGCTGGCCAGTTCGAACATCAGGTTTAGATTCCTGGTCGGGACAGCAAGGTTTACATGGTCTTTAACAGATTGATATTCCATCAATACTACGGGTAAAACACTCATGCATGCTATATAAAGTAGTCCTTATTTGTTACTGACCAAAAACTGTATCCGGGGTTTAAAGGAGTTAACTGGATTTATTTATTCATTTTTTAAAAAATTGTTGTCACGCCCCGCTCGCTTTTTAAAAAAATCTGATGTGGGCAACACATGACTTTCCTTATATAATGTAATGAATTTACTACTTTTACAATAAAAAAATAGGTTTTTCTTATAGTAGTTTTCATTGATTTAGCGTCATTTTTATTCATTTGGCGAGATTTTTGTTAATTTGGCAACATTTCAAAAAGTCGCCAAGTTGGCGACATACCGCCAAATTCGTCGCCAAAATCTCGCCAAGCGTTATGGACGAAGAAATAAGTTATTCTTACAGCAGATAAATGACTATTGGCGTTCAAATACAAAAATATTACTCAAAGTATCTTTTTTCATGAATGGAACGATCTAGATCTACGAGAATGATGCCACCCAATTTATCGCATGGTATTACATATAAAAAGTGAACATGTTTCTCAATAGGAAATATTTTTTTTTTATTTTATATGACTTTTTGATAATTTTTTTTAAAAATGTGCAATATCTCGAGAACGGTTAACGTTAGCGTTCCAAAATTTATGTCAATCGTTTTCTAATGAAACATTACATCATAAATGTCTATTTGCGTAACTTTATTAGCGATTTTGATTTTTGACGATTTTTTCAAAATTTCACGCGAAAATTTAGGGGGGTTCTGAACATTCGATTGCGTATAAAAACAATAGGCTTCCAGTGTTTACGGATTGTGATTTTTGTACCAAATTTCGCTCGAATCGGTCCATTCGTTCGTCAGGTATCGTCTCCACAGACTCACTGACACACACACACACACACGCATACTTTCACACACACACACGCATACTTTCATACACACACACACACACACACACACAGACATCACTTTAAAAATGTTTGATTCTCTGACAATCTTTTAGTTTCAATGCATCTGCAGTCGCACTTAACAATTTATCACGCGCACACATAGACGTCCACTGCTCTCCATAGCAACTCTCAATTTGTGATCCGTCAACCGCATAAAGAACGATATCAAAAATATCGATTTTTATGCTTTCGGTTGGAAATTAACAGATAATCAGAAAATAGAGTTATTAGTAAAAAGCGTTTTTTATTAGAATAAGTAGATTGATATACATCCATATTCTTGCCAAACTACAGTATTGTGCTAATTTTCCTTGCGACAAAATAAAACAAAAAACATCAATCACGCATAAAGCATTGATTATGAAACACTTTCCAACTGAAATGCAATTTTATTTAAACATCTATCTCTAAAATGCGATGCATTTAGCGCTGATACATTTTATGTTATCACAGTACTACAATAATTTAATACATTTAAAAACTTTAACAGAGGCCTTACGGCCAAGGGCAATAACACACTGATTCAGAATTTAACCGAAATACATTTATTATGCACTCCCAAATAATACAGCAGCTGGTTGCATAAAATATAGACTTATACCAAACAGCCAGTATTGTACATTCCCGTAATTCTATTTAAAGATCAATATTGAATTTCGACCGGACCTGGTCATAAAACTATTGTTACACTACCGACGAAATTAAACATAAATAGACAATTCTTACCAAACTGCATTCTAGGACATTGAGATCTTGTCCTAGACAATTAGTGGCTACTATATCCTTCCGATCGGCGTTATACCAACACTAGTACCTGATGTACCCACGGACTTTTCAATGACTCCGCACTCACATATCGACTCAAACTTCAATTCCAACTTCCAAGCAACTCTCAATCTTTATCACGGTCCAAGACTTACCCTGCCGATTTGCAGCACCGCAGAATTGTCACTTGGCTCGGCAATGGGTCTACATAACGGAAACAGTCAGAAGTTGTTAATATAAAGTGAAACATACATTATAACGTAACTGAAAGAAATGATAACCAAAGATTGCATATCACAATTGCAGCACCGATAAGTGCAAAAATTCCGGCCCATATAAATAGGTGAAACGCTCTGTTTAATGTTTGGGCTTTCGGGGTTACTAGTGTTATTATAGCGAGCGCTTGCTCAGAAGCTTGCATCTTAAATTCCGGGCAACAACAGGTATTCGTGAAGGTTCATAATAAAATATCTGTAACGGCCTTTAGTAACAGTCAAGAACACTACTAGTATCCTTCGCACTATGTTCTCCCCTCACTCCCATTGCAACTTAGCTAAATACACTTCTGCACTGCCACATTTAGATTTAGAACCTGACAAGTGCTGAGAGTTCGTGGTAAAAACTCTGCGTAGCATCTTCTTGGGAGTCCAAACAGAAGTGTTATTGTTGCTCGCCTCGAGTAGCGTGATGATTATGCAACATTGGAAACCAATGAACATTCAAGGGCCCTCGTCCGAACAGAAGGCAAAAATGGTTTGATTTTTGTTAGCATAGATCAAAGGTCTGAAGCGCAAGAACTCGAGAGGTGCTTGGGAGGGACAAAGTACATTATAATATCGGATTCGGAAATACAAGGGGTTCGTTATAACTTGTCTTGGGCCTCCTTCAACATAGTTGGTGGATTGAAAGATATAAAGTGCAATTAAAATATTTATGAATATTATATTGAAGAAAACCCGATGTGGCCAGCATACGACTTTCCCTATATAACGAAATGAATTACTTCTTTCACAGTGAAAATATGATAAGATCACGACATAATGCTTTTAACTTTGAATTGTAGTTGTACATAGGGTGCTTTTCCGGATGGAAACATATAAAACTATTTAAAAGTACCCAATTAAATTATATTTTGCGCAACTCGAACTTGAAAATTATCAACATTGATAGCATTCGCAATAAGCAATATAGTCCATATATATTTTAGTAATTAATTCATCAATTTGATGTCATTTTCATTAATTTAGAGTCATTTTTTCAATTCTCATTTTCGCCAATTTGACGCCATTATAAATTCGGATATATTTTCATTCATTGTTTGAATAATATTTTAGATCATTGGGATAATATTTTAGGTCACTAAGGGATCGATTTGTGTGAATATTGGCAAAAATGTGAATTGGGCTATATCATAAAATAACTAAAACAAAATTCGAAATTAAAAAAACATAACACTGAGGTGCATGTGTGACATGTCGGGAAGTACCTGAGTACCAGATTTCATGATCGTATGACGCTTAGATTTCGCCCTACGGACAGCACACACACACACGCACACACACATACAGACATCGTTCTTCATTAAATAGACTTTATTTAGCAACTAGGAGAACCGAGTTACATTTGAAATACCGAAATAGTTTGTTGACTATTCTTTAAATCAAAAAATTAAAAATGAATGCTATAATAATTGCTTTTTCTGACACTTTGAAAAAAATGGCAACATATAGTGATCCAAGATAAAATATTGTTTCACATACCACAATTGCAATGTTGACAGAATTTTAAAATAAGCGCCATTTTTATGCTACATTTTGAAACTGTTTTGATATTCAGAACCTTTATTAAGTGTGTATGTATCCCATTTAATTATCACTGGCTATTTAACTCGTGAAATGGCTATTATTAACATTATCTGCACAAATTGAAATCTGCTAAAAAAATGTGTTATTTAAGTCTTTTGGAAATGAACCCTGAAAGAGTTAGAACTGTGGTTGGGACTCTCTTCCCTATGCATTATCATGTGTATCAGTGAAAGTTATAACTATCTTAAACTTATATCAAGCTACAAATGCAACTTACAAAATACTGAACCGCCTCTAAAGTGCTTTCTCATCACTATCTCGCTACGAAAGGCATTTCTTCCCCTCCCAACAGATACAGCATCATTGACTACGCTTGTACACATTTACAAATACGCTGTACAAAATAGATATCCTATCGGCTCAACCATGGGAACTTCCTCACAAAAAAGTGTCTAAGTCGCTTGTCACAGTCGGTAACTGGAAACTGTAAATATATTGTCTGTAATCGCTGCTAAAAGGGAAGAGGAAATATTTTTGTGGGTGGTTTTTTTCTAAGATTTTGAGGGTTTTAGGGGTGAGAAGGCAGTCGCTTTCGGCTTCTTTGATGAGATGGAAACAGATGGGCTTCTGTTTGAAAGTTCCGACGTCCTCCTGGGCTCCGTTTCTGGAAATATAATATGCAAAAATAGCATTTCATTAATGCAATATAAAATGGTTTTTCGATATAAGATTTGTTCCTTTTCTTTCTCATATTGTAATACGGAAAAGTAGCGTTTTTAAGAACTTTCAAAACTCAGATTTTCATGCTTTGTTGAAAACGGGATGAGCAAGTTAAGACTGGACGAATTTTTGGAAAGCAATATACAAAATACGGTTACAAAGAAATTCCTTCAGCACACCAGTGACATTGTACAACATGGTTCATGAGTTTACACGGGTCCATGACGGACGGATGTATGCACACGGGTGTATCCAGGGTTGTCAAACATACAGACTGCGCAGCCCTATCCAGACTATCTAGACGGACCTCTATCCCTATACAGGCCCCTATCCACACCGACCGACCTACCCGAAGGTTTAAGGCGGCTACTTGGACGACCGTGATAGTGCCACTCAATTTCAATTGGAATCCAATGTCGTGGCAACCACAAGAACCGTACCATCTTTCCCCTAACCCATCACATTTCGAATTTTATCGAGTTGGTAAGTACTTAGTAAAGCAGATAAATTATATGTGCATATGATATTAATTTGTCACATACTAACTGAGCATTGTGACAGACAGGACAGCCTATAGGGAGTTAAAGACACTACCACTAATATCCTAAAGACAAATATCTACTAAGATTTGGATACGGACACCACCGAGTGAGGTGCTCGGACGCCCAATACCTTTTTTTAGGCTTTAGAGGAACTAAGAGGGGGAAATCATATATGAGGACGTGATAAATATTTGTAGGGGTGCCCATGGCAGCTCTGTGGCAGATTGCAGGCGAGAGTAGGACATCCGTCCAGCGCCTTTGGAAGAAAATTGGGAGAATTTAATAATTGCAAAGCACTAAAACACTACACACACACTCATTCACACTTACGCGCGTGTGATAATTTCACGTGTGGGCTGTTTTGTAAGGACTAACTTGCAACGCATTTTGCATGTATCTGTTCTATATTAATTGGGATTCCTTTAGATTTTTAATACGTGTTCGTGGCGCTTTGGCTTATAACTTCAGGGCCGGCTTACATCACGAGTGGCCGCAACGATTGGAAGAATGTCAGCTGCGCAATATCCAAAGCAACGTACATCTGCTTGGGTCATGAGAAATAGTTTAGCTGGGTTTTCATCGTGGGAACATGGGAAGTGTAAAATTTGAAGGGTTAGGAAGCTGATGCAAAGTGATTTAGGATACCAGAAATTTTAAGGGGACATTTACTCCCTATGCTTTTAATTAAATGATTCTAATTAATTACAACATTGACATGGTCTTAAAGCTGGAAAGTTGACTCTTCCTGGTGAGTTATAAAAGTAAACGATAAATTAATCAGCCGGAAATGAGGTCAATATCGAGATGTTGTTGTGGTTGAGACCCAGACCGTCCAACCTACCAGAAAGGAATATCGAGATGTTGAAAACTCAACTCTTCTAGTAACTTCAAGATTTTGAAATCTATATAGGGCTCCTAGGAGTTCTTAGACACCCCCAAATAACTTTGTAAGGAAAGGTGACACGTTAGGTCTATCTATAGTGAAGTGGTCCTGCCCGATCAAATAAAAGTGATTGCAACGGAGAATGTTTAAAATGTAGAATAATGAACTCGGTAACAAAGAGAGATAGATGAAAAAATCAATTACAAAGTTGTAGAGCATTGTCTAATGAGTAGTAATCGACAATAAAACTGTTACAGAAGGCATTTGTTTTCACACAGTAAGGTTATTAGCGAATGGCTGGCCTATTCAGTAATATCAAATTAAACGAACAAAGGAATTTGAGAAAGAATATGACCGCGATGCTTTGACAAGCAGTGCAGGTGTCACCGTATTACAGTCTAATGATACGACTGATTCGATCGGACGTGGTAACATTACTATATATATATATATATATATGCGCAGTACTGTTTTTATTACTCACAGTGGCAACAGTAGATCACTTTTTTAAACTTTAGCGAATGGCAACATTGGTCTTAACATTTATTACTCGTCATGGTTGTACATTTGAGATGTATTTTAAGGTATTTATGTTTCCTATCTATTTTTCCATTCTTTATGGTTGTCGTCCAAATAACACAAGTTTATAGATAAAATCTATCTTATGTTTCAGAAACAAGCATTTTTGTGTTCATTTCGATTAAATATTTGGACCTGAAAAAGAATTTTTGCGAAATGAACAATTCTTAAGCCTAGAGCTTTTCCACGTGCAAGCTTTAATACTTGATATTTTTTGTATTCCTATTTTCGATTCCACACCATTGATATTTGTTGATTATCTTTAGCTTTATGACCTGTAATATGTATTTTAATTTCCTCATTATGGTTGAATTTCATTTTTATTTCATTGTATTTTGTAGGCAAATTCCAATGATAAAAGGAACCCGTAAATATGACATATTTTACAAATCACACTAACAATACTAACACTTTACACAATTTACACAAACACGCTTTACCCAACAATAACAATATTGCAATCAAATTAAGGTGACACAGATTTGAACAACACAAATTTCAATCACTTATTCCCAAAACAACTTTGTGCGTTTCACCAATAAATTTAAGTAAAGTATAATAAACAACTAAATCAATTTGGAAAACACTACCATTGCAGATAAAAGCATCCATGGACCGGTTTCGCACTTATTATGCGCTCGTCAGTGTGGAATAGTCGTTAACTGTAGTACCATCAAGAAAACTTGCTATATGACGAAATTTTGCAACTTCTATAGGTACTGACAATTTCAGTCCTTCTATGCAGCCAGCATCAAATTTACTTACAATTTAGTTCATATACAATGGATGCTGCTGTCTGCAATGGGGGTGTCTTCCAAATTTGGGGAAACGCCCCTTACAGGCGGGTTCTGTGATTTTGAACAAAATCAATGCTTAATACCATCAGCAAAAATATATTGTAATCAAGAAATAGCAAGATATCTTGTGTAATATACAATGAGCTGTACAAATTAGAATCGGATCAGGATAAGACTTTTAGCAACAGAACTTCAGCGCTGAATGTATCCCATTTTAGAGATGTTTAAATAAAATTACATTTCAGTTGGAAAGTGTTTCATAATCAATGCTTTATGTATGATTAATATTTCTTCTTTAAATATAATTTAGATAGTGACCCCATCACCTTTTGATCATTTGGACCTTAACGTTGGACCTTAACCTTGGCCCTTAACGTTGGACCTCAAAATTAACTTTATCCCGACTTTTGAAAAAGCCTTGCACAATAACTGGCCAATGTATTTTTCTGTTTTCTGTAGGGATTTAATCTAATTTTTAAAATCACCCCTTTTCTAATTTTTTTCTAGAATTCATATCGATTCATAATATTTTAAACCATATGCTCAAGCTAGATCACATACCAAACACAAGCCAAATAGGATCAACGCAAATGGTTCTAATTCCTTCGCTATTTCGTGTAGAATATTAACCATTTCCACTAAACGTAAAGCTAATCTCATCTTTTTCTATCATTATTTCCTCTTTTTTTCTCTTTCTCTCCCTTTTTGTCTGTGTACTAATTTATTTTCCTCTTCCTCTTTCTTTTTGCTTTCTTTTTCTGTCTCTCTCTCCGCATCAGTTTGCCTCTTTCTTTCTGTATATCTCTTATCTATATATCTGCCTCTCATATATATATTTTTTTATTTATGCATCTTCTATATATCTCATCTATATCTTACTTGCTCTATATCTTACCGCTCACTTCCTTCCTGTATATCTTATTTCTCTCTCTTTCTTTCTATATATCGTATTTCTCTTTATACGTTCTTCCTCTCTCTCTTTTCCTCTTTCTCTTTCTTGCTCTCTTTTTCGTCTTTCTCGCTCTCTTTTTTTTCTTTCTTACTCTCTTTTTCTCTTTCTATCTTTCTTTCCCCGCTTGCTCTCTCTTACTTGTGCATTCCCCTCTCCTTTTTTCTATTTCATCTCCCGTCTTTCTCTATATGTAAGTGCGTCTGAATTTTTTTAATTTTCTACAAGTCTTCCATTTTGTATAAGCCTCTAATAAATTTAAACGTAGCCACCTCACCTCAATGAATCACGAACCCCAATTACACTAACAAGGAAACCCTCTCTACATTCACCATAACGAGACCAGGACCTACCTACACCCCCCCCCCCCCTCCCCTCCAAAAATAGGCATAAATTTCGGTAACCGAGTGTGCCATATGTCGCCTTCACAAAACCGCTCGCTTCTTGAACGGAACTTGTCAAAAATATCATTCCCCTATAGATTCGGTCAGCAGACGACACAGAACGACCCCTTGTTAGCGGAGTTGAGGAGCGTGAACTCCTGTTTCCTCTGAACAGCATCTTAATTAAAAGGAGGCAATGTCTCTGCGTTGACGACCTTAACTAAGACCATATGGTTGGATATTCGTCAAGCTGTTGGGCCGTGGAAGACTGGGAATGCAAACTGTGGCGGATTGTAAACACTTCCTTGAACGATGGGAGCAGAAGGAGAAGACTTTTTTTTTGGCATGTTTACCCTCACACATATGTTCAAGTCCATTAATCAAACAAATATGGGTGAAATTAGCTGTAAAATATTTCGAAGCTAAGAAACGATGCAATCAAGTGAGAAATTTGGGAATTGGCGATTCTGTCACAATCATTTTTTTTTCCCGTAACCCAGCCTGCGCAACTCACCCGAAGGTTTTGGGGACGGAAAAGCATGGACAGCAAAAGACTCCAACACAAGGAAGATGGTCAACTAAGTTTATACAAAAGAGGCTGTAATAAGCCCACTAATAATGACACATTCTATCAGTAATTAAGGCTACAAGTACTGAAATAAAATGGCATGGTCTCTAACAGACGGGGAAATAATATGCAATTCAATAACTACAAATCCAGTCTCTGCAAAAGCAAGGTGCAGGGAGAGAGATGGGAAAGCACTAACTAATATTAGAGGGGGACCAGTACAAAAACACTAAATTTCAAAATCATAAAAAATGAACATAAAAAATGTCACAACCCTTTGGACTTTATCGTGTTTCATTGTAGAGGCCTTCAAAGGCTGAAATTTCGCACTTTTATCTACTCAGACCCAACAGTAACGACCCCGGCCAGAACCTAAAAACATTTTTAAATATAGAACCGGAACCCGATCCAAAGATCAGCTAAGTCCGAAACGATGTCTATCCAAATATATCAAATGACTTTGCACTCAGTAATTTTGTACTCAGAAATAAGGTAAAAGATGTGTTTGTTTGTTTGTTTGTTTACATTTATCTGACAGCAATAAACGCGAGGTCATTCCTACAAGCAAGTTTGCTTAGATGAGTAAGGTTGCTCTTCTTACTTGTCCTTAAGGAGAAACTGGGTGTCAATTTAAGAAAAACAAAGGAAAACCTAAGTCCAAAAACTGAGGCGAAGGTTGTTATTTGCCTTCGAAATCAGTTAGCACCCTTATTTTCTTAGTGTATGCTTTAGTTACACGAAGCTTTTCTATGTACTTTTTTAACAGCAGTTTGGGGTATTTTGTTATGTCATAAAACATTTTTAACTATATAATTTTTATGAACATTAGCTAATTTATGGTAAGTATTTTATTTAATACCGTTTGTTTTCTTTGTTAATTGATATGCAAACTGCCATAAATACTAATCAATTTGATTCTGGTTAGCCTTTTTGCAAATATTTTCAAATCCTTCAGGGTCTCTTTCCCCGTTCTGGCTACGCCATCCACAAGCATTAATAAGGTTTAAGACCAAGGCGTGATTAGGACTGTCTGGGGCCCTAGACACAGCATTTTGTTCATCCCCCCCTCCCATTTTCCCAGTTTCTATAAGGGAAAAGCAAAAATATTGTCCTTTTTTAAGTATTTTTACACAGACAAAAATTAGGAATTATTTCAATTGTTAAGTACAGTGCAGTCTTAAGGGGAGCAACAGCTACTTAATTCCAACTTTAAAAAATATCTATTTTGCACGATATTAAATTTTATTGAATTTTAAAAATTAGAATGGAATATTTTTTCCTTCTGTTTCCTCTAAGAATAGCATTCATAAAAGTTTAATTTCAGAAACTAAATATTAAGCATAAAATACAATAAACAATGATTAATTTAGCAAATTAATTTAGAAAGGTTTTCTTTTTCTTACTTTTCCTTTCTGCAAAAACCTTAATATAATTTTCAAAATCAAGTTTTGAAGTTATGTTATACTCAACAGCTAATAAAACTAAACTGCTGAGTTTATGTGGTCTTAATTTTGACCTTAAAAAAAAAAATAATTTTAGAAAAAGAGCGCACGCTAGATGAAAGGGAAGAAAATGAACGTTTCAATATTTTAAAATAAAATTACAGGATTATTTTGGGGTCTACTTCTGGGGCTTTGTAGGCCTAGACCGTAATCAGATCCTGTTTCAGACAAATTATTTTTATGTCTCCTGCGATTCCGTCTTTGTTTTCACAGCATTAGAAAAGAAAGCCTTTGCATGCATCGACCTACAAGTAACTTTCTTCACTTTGTTCTTTTCTCCATCCAAGTCCATCTATCTTCCATCCAGCTGTGCCAGAGGTGTCAAGAGAGGGAGTTGTTCCACGGTATATTCTAAATAAAATAATATATCACACCAGTCCCAAAACCCAGCCATCTTAGCCATTTTCTTCTCTTTTTTTACATACTATGAATCATGCCATTTTCCGAATGGCAATTGGCGGTTGCGAATAAAACTAAACGTGATGAGCCAATTCTCTAAAGGCATATATATCGTCTCGTTCCTCGTCGTTTAGTTGTTTTTCGATATCTCTCGATATCAATGAAAAATGGACGTTATTAATCGATTGGTTGTGAAATGATATGAGACGTGATCGAGTGCCGCATAACACGAAAGGCATGAATCGTGCTTGCCAGATGAAAATCGATTATATAAAATCAAGAATCGGATTTTAATTTGTTTTAAATCAGTGCCAAAGAAGCAGTTGATGTGCTATTATATATGTCTACCATAAATATTTGTTTCTTCAATAACCGGACGCTTTGATACAATACCATCGCTCCACTTTATAGAATCCACTTCGTCGATAAGAGACAATTCCACCCCAGTAGCTCAATTGGAAGAGGGCTGTCCAAGACGAAAATCCGTAGTTCGAGTCAAAGTTATTTACAATGGCGCCCTATCGAATTAACCCTGTAAGTTAGTGATGTAACTTCGGGGAGGGTGTGAAGGTAATCCTAATACGACTTCAGTGGACTCTGAGATACTGAGCGCCGATTTCAAATTAAGAGGCTACGACTGCACGGAACACTAACCAAAATAAATATAATATCAGGAAGCCAACTTGAAGTAAAAATATCAAGAGGTGGCCATCCAGATTGCCAAGCTGCACATCAATCAGGCATTAGAGAGAGGAGATGTCAAAATCCACTTTGACGATGAAAGCTTGTACGAGTGCCGGCTGAGATAGCAAGATACTTTACAACGTTTAACAACCAATTTAGTGACGAAACTTCAAATCCTACTTCATCCTCGAGACATTCTGGCTTCTTGTACCTCCGATACGTAAAATTTCGTAAATATTAGTTCTACAACTTTATTTTTTACCCTTCCATAGCTATGCCCCCCCCCTTTCCCCCTCCCACGAGGGTAAAGGGCATAGCTGTGGAATTTGAAAGAGAATTTTGAAAAATGGCAATTGCGCCTATGCAACCAAAGAGCGTGTACGTTTGTAACCGTTTTTACTTTCCTTATATACATAATGTATAAGGAAAGTATTGCGACGGGGTCGAAAATTCGAATTCGAGTTTTCGACGGGAGAGCACGTTTCAAGCATCCCTGATCACGAATCAAACATTTTTGAAGTGGTGTCTGTGTGTGTATGTGTGTGTGTTTGTGTGTGTGTGTGTCAGTGGGTCTGTGGAGACGATAACTAACGAACGAATGGACCGATTTGAACCAAAATCACAATTCGTAAACACTGGAAGCCTATTGTTTTTATTCTCAACGGAATGTTTAGAACCCCCATAAATTTTCGAATGAAATTTTGAAAAAATCGTCAAAAAATCAAAACCACAAATAAAGTTACGTAAATAGACATTTCTTATGTAATTTTTCATTAAAAAACGATTGACATAAATTTTAGAACGCTAACACTAACCGCTCTCGAGATATTGTACATTTTTCAAAAAAGGTATCAAAAAGTCATATAAAATAAAAAAAAATATTTCCTATTCATAAACATGTTCACTTTTCATATGTAATACCATGTGATAAATTGGGCGACATCATTCTCGTGGATCTAGCACGTTCCATTCATGATAAAGATACCCTGAGTAATACTTTTGTATTTGAACGCCAATAGTCATTTATCTGCTGTAAGAATAACTTATTTCTTAGTGCATAACGCTTGGCAAGATTTTGGCGACGAATTTGGCGGAATGTCGCCAACTTGGCGACTTTTTGAAATGTTGCTAAATTAACGAAAATCTCGCCAAATGGATAAAAATGACGGTAAATCAATGAAAATGACGAGTAATTGTCGAAAATTCAATGTCTTGGAAAGAATATTAGTATCTGCTATAAGAAAAACCTTTTTTTTTTACTGTAAAAGTAGTAAATTCATTACATTATATAAGGAAAGTCATGTGTTGCCCACATCAGATTTTTTGTTGTTGTTATTGCTGTTGTTGTTGCTGCTGCTGCTCCTGTTGCTGTTGTTCCTGAATTTGTCCCTGATACAGTATTTCTTCATTAAAGTTATACAATAACAAAAATATAAGACCAGGGGCACAGTTTTGCTATTAAAATTAAAACTATTAAAAGTCTACTAACCTGGCGACCATATAACCGTATTAGGAATCCCCGAAGCCGCAATTCGAACATTCGGCCCTGGTTTGTGATCAATGATGAACGAGACATTAAAGAGTGGTTTGATAACAGATTTCTGGAATTTTTGTATCTTTGAACACTTGTTTTTTCTATTTACTATGTGTTATTAAATAAAAATGTTAGGCAAAATAAAGCTGTAAGGCTCATCTTCTACTACATTCGTTTCAAACGAAATTTGATACAAAAATTGAAATCGATGAATACTGCAGATCTATTGGTTTTAAAAGCAATCGAATGTTCGGAAGACATTAAAATTTTCCAATGAAAATTTGATAACATCATTAAAAAACAAGAAAGATCAATCATGCATAAAGCATTGATTATAAAACACTTTCCAACTTCAATACAATTTTATTTAAACATCTCTAAAATGCGATACATTCCTCGGTTATATTTTAAAAATTATCACAATACTACATTGATTTATTATATTTGAAAACATAAAATGTCATCGAAAAAAATGAACTTCATTCAAATGACGGCATTGAAATATAAATTGCCTGGTCTAAACATCTTTAAAATGCGATACATTCTTCGGTAATATTTTAAAAATTATTATAAAACTACAATAATTTATTATATTTGAAAACTTCATCGAAAACAACTGAAATTTATTCAAATGACGCCATCGAAATATAACACGCCAGGCCTATCTATAAAAGCAGCATTTCATTCATAAATAATTTTTCCATTCATTTCATTCATCACAATACTATAATAATTTATTTTATTTAAAAACTTAAGATCATGGAGGTACAAGTAATTAAACTCTATGCTTAAAACTTCATAAAAAAAAATCGTCCTTCTCTCTGTAAAATCAATGAATACTTCATTCATATCAGCTGTATTGCAGACTCCATGAGTTAAATAATTTTGCGTTAAAGAAATGCAGCAATTCTTATGCAACTCATTCTACATATTTTACTGCTTACATTTTCCATAAGTGAAAAATAAGCTTCGTTGTAGAAATAATCAAAGTTGGATGATCATTTAAATTCAAATATATTGTAATTGCGTTGTTTCAGTATGTAGATGCACAGAATTGAAGCAAAAATGAAGCGGTTTTAGGACGAATACAACACTAAATATGAATTAAAAAGAACTTTAAAAATCACTATTTTGACACAAGATGGATGCCATATTTTATTTTGAAGTGGGTCACGTGATCGCTTCATATAAAGGGTGTAATTATTATTTTAATTTTTATTTAAAAAACTACTGAATATATTTTGCTGAATTATTTTTACATATTTTATGGGATAATTTGAATATTTCATAAAATTTTCGAAGCATTTTGTGAATTCTAAATCCGCTTAAAAAATGTTTGAAAAATTAGGTCCCACAGGGTTCAATGTATTTCATTTTTTCAACCCGGATTCAATCCAAAACTAATTGGGTGGCATCATTCATTTATATTCCAGTAGGTCCCACAGACCGTCTGAACAACATACTGAAATTTCATTTTGATAAAGTCATTTTTACGGCAGTTATCGTGCTAACGGACAGACAGACAGACAGAATGAACAAAGTCATAAACACTTTTCAACTTTGTTGTAAAGTGTTAAAAAGCAAGCAGATCCTGCAATAATGTGACGTAAATAGTCATTTTTTTATGCAATTTTTCATCAGAAAACGATTAACACAAAATTTAGAACGCTAGCATGGACGTTACCAAAATACTGCACTTTTTGAAATAAATTTATGAAAAAATCACATAAAATAAAAAAAAAGTATTAACTATTTTGAAATATGGTCAACTTTCATATGGAGTAATATGCGATAAATGTATTAACATCATTGTCGTGGATCTAGTCATGAGGGAAGATACTTCGTTTAATAGTTTTGTATTTTGACTCCTAAGAATTCGTCAACAGTCATTTATACATAAGAAATGCTTTTCTCTCTGTTTGTCTGTAACGCTTGGCGATCAGTTTGGCGAACTGGACGACTCATTTAGCGAAATATTGTCAAATGCACGATATTTCACTGCAGATTGACGAAAATTCGTCAAAATTGCAAAAATGACGCTAAGTTAACGGAAATGACGTCAAACGGATGTATTCATTATTAAAATAGTTGAAAATATGGACTGTGTTGTGGGTGCTATCAAAATTGATAATTGTCAAATTAAATAGCAAATTTAAACACACATCCATAACAGAAGGTCTTTATTTCACTTCCTTAAGACGTACAAAAGTTTAAAACAGGCCATAGCGCTTTCGAGCATAAGTATGCTCTTCATCAGTGGCTACACGGAAATAAAGTTTGAATCGTTCGTATATAGACCAGATATAGCGACAAAATTTGCATAAATACAATCCACAAAAGAATCTACGTCTAGATAAGGATAAACCGTAATTTCACTTCCTTAAGACGTACAAAAGTTTAAATATATTTATATTTTAAATATAAGCATATTACGGTTTATCCTTATTTAGACGTAGATTCTTTTGCGGATTGTATTTATGCAAATTTTGTCGTTATATCTGGTCTATATATGAACGATTCAAACTTTATTTCCGTGTAGCCACTGATGAAGAGCATACTTATGCTCGAAAGCGCTATGGCCTGTTTTAAACTTTTGTACGTCTTAAGGAAGTTATGACCTTCTGTTATGGATGTGTGTTTAATTTTGCTATTTTAACATCAGACGTGATGCCAAATTTTTTATTGTCATTTTAAAGTTACGCGAAATATAAGTTAATTGGGTACTTCGTAATAGTTTTACATGTTGCCATCCGTAAAAGCTCGCTATATACAATTCAACATTAAAACATTGTACCGTAAATCTTGTACATCATTTTTTCACTGTGAAAGAAGTAAATTTATTGTATTACATAGGGAAAGTGATGTGCTGCCCACATCATATTTTTTTTTAATATTCAATCACTAATGTATGTTTTACTTCAATTTTCAAATTATCTCTGTTAACAGAAACGTATCTAATCTCACAATTTAATATTTTAAGCATTTCAAATTAAATATAAATATCCTGTGTTAGAAAAGAGGATCGAATATCGGTGTTGTAAAGAATTTTCAGTTGCCGAATTCGACAAAGATGAAAATTTCATTTTGCGAACACAACATCTTCGTATATACCAGATATAAAATACTTAATATCGTACGAAAATGAATTTTCAATTCCATTTACTTTACGCTTATTAAATCATAACCGACACAAAAAAAAACTCCGTTTTAAATATTTTACTTTCTAATTGAATATCTCCCTTCCAAAATTAACTTTCCACTGGAAAATAGCAGGACGTCAAAATTACGTGATTACAAACACAATATGAGCGATTTCCCCGTCGCCGTCCTAGAAAATTACTCTAGGCACATTATCCCTATGAGAAGCTAAGCATATCCATTAGTATACTAACATCGGCTATAGAAAGGTTGTGCTATACAGATTTTAATGAGGCCACGCTTTGCATATCTCTTTATCAGTTTCTTTTTCCATAAGCGAATTTTAAATTGCAAAACCGATGTTTACAATTCTCACATCGCGTCGTGATGGTTATGAGACGAGTGTGCTCCAAAATTAATTTCGTTTCCAATGTATTATTAGGTATTTTTTATAATTTCCTCTCCACAAATTACATCTCGGCCTACTCTATGCAAACATATCAAAAAACTAATCATGTCCCTCATAAACATAAGGAAAAGAAATTATTTCTTTTGAAAATGAGGAGTACGTTCCTATTATGGAATTTAATTCCAGGTCGTTCGATAGGGACATATTATAAATATTTTCCGCGTTCCTCTTCGACATCATGTAGAAGAATGTTTGTTGTTCGTATATACCTTGTTATTTTGGCTAAAAACTTCTAGAGCTAGAGGGTAATTTGTAAGTTATCTGAGTGATAACTGCATGTTCTTACACTACATTTTTTGATGAGTGATAGTACACTCTTTAATGAGCTACACTTCTCTCTTTGATGAGTTTTGATGAGTGAATACACTTTTTGATGGGAATAATATCTATGATCGGAGTATCCATGCTGAAATCGGAGCATTATGAAAAACATAAACACTTTGGAAGTTTATATTGCAAAGTCCACTTCGACAATAAGGGCTGGCAATTCCGTCTTAGTAGTTCAATGGTAGAGCGTCGACTAGCCAGTTAGAAGATTTAGGGTTCGATTCCCAATTGGGGCAGCAAGATTCTTTACAATGGCGCTCGAACGACTTAAGGTTAGTGCAAAGATGTCGGAGGTTTGAATCCAGTACGACTAGCACGGATTCAGTGAACTCCGACATATGGAACGCCGATTTCAAATCGGGAGGTCAACAACCACGCAAGATAATAACCTGGGGGGGGGGGGGGAGGGTGTAGTATCAGGAGGCTGGGGTATAAATAGCAGGAAAGGGTCAGTCAGATTGTCAGTTGCACGCCAATCGGGCATTGGAATGTGGAGAATTCAGAGTTCACTTCAACAATAAGAACTTGTAATTCCTCCCCAATAGCTCAACAGTTGAGCTTCGGCTGGCCAGTTCGAAGATGCAGGGTTTGATTTCCGGTTGGGGCAGAAAGGTTCTCTACAATATCTCCGAACCTAATAGAAGAATACCTAGGTATTTTATACTTGTTTTGTCGGAAATAGGGCACTATTTATGAATATATAAAAATAATTTCAATATTTTAATTTCTTTTTCTAAAAAAATAATAAGTTTTTAATAAAGGAATAACTTTAAGGAACACTTTGAGGAACACTTTGATAAAGGAACACTTTGCACAGGATTAATGAAAACTTGAGCAACGTATTTAAACAGAAATATGATAACAATGCAGCATACAGCTTTTTCGAGGATATGATGGATTCCCTTCGTCAGCGCAAGAGTACCAACAAGCCCAAAGTCAAACTGGATGCAAATAGAAGAAACGGTGTGTGTGCGGGGGGGGGGGGAGGTTATATAATTAAAACCTGGGTTAGCAGTCCATCTGAGAAGATCCAATCAGAAATCAGAATAAAGAACAAACAGCCCAGCAAATTCGAAATGAGAGGTCGCACATGGTTGGTGTGCATCAAAACACAACAGAAATATTTCAACAAGAACAAATGAGAACCGAACGAATGAAGAACAAATGAACGAATGAAGAACAAATGAAGTCCGAACAAGAACAAATGAGACTGAAAAAGTTGAAAAATAAATCAAAAGCTACACATGAGAGCCCCCGGCCGTCCAAATGGATGCTCAAGTCCTTGTTGACGAGCCGGACGGCCTGGGTTTTCAACACATGAGAGCCCAGGGCGTGGTAGCCCAGTGGTTAGCGCGCAGGAATTGCACTCGCTAGGCCCGGGTTCGATTCCCGCCACTGTTAAAACTGCCGCCGTGTTCACGCGGGGTACGATCACGTTAAACATGTGGGTCTGTAAGTCCTTCCGAGAGGTTGGTGGCAGGGGAGGGTACGATCCCTGTGGATGCCCCCTCACCCCACTGGGTTCCGGCCTAAATTGGATGGCACTTCCCGGCCGTCCAAACAGTTGCCTTACACCTTTCTGGTAGGTCGGACGGTCTGGGTTTCAACAACAACAACATGAGAGCCCCAAAGGCTAATAAATGGAACAAGGAAAACATTACAGGGCACTTTGCCAGATTGAGGACAAAAATAGAGTATTGCACAAGTCATTAACTAAATTACTAGAATTTTTCTGAATATGAAGGCTTCAAAGAAGTCAAGATCATAGATCGACAAGCAGTTTCGTATGATCCTTGCTGAAGAAAACTTAAAACGATGGTCAAAATTAAAGCAAGTTTGATCAATTGACGATTTATTAAATTCCTATTTTTTGAAATAGTTTTCATGTTCCTTAATACAGAATTTTAAAGCACGTTTTATTTAACAGATATCAGAAAGATCACACTGGCTAGAAATACTGTAAATGCCCCAAATATTAGAAAGTTTTAAATGATCTTCTCACCTGTGCCTGTAGTCCAAATTAAAATTCCAGTTCGACTTAAGTATTCTGATTTGTCCTTGGAGGAGGAATTATGAGATTAGGATTAACATGCTCTTTATAGACACAAGGCCTGATTCGTTCTGTTTGATTAAGGAAACCTGAAAAAGGAAATTTTATTATATATAGGATTTTTTTCTTGAACTCTTTTGGGAATGAATTCACAACGGATGATTTAGATCCTCCAGTTTACTATTAAAACGTTGGTGCACACTTACTGATTATATTAATATATGTAACCTAATGAGAGCTGGTAATTTTGTATGGAAACACAATATTATTGCAGATAACAGCATCCATGGGCAGGTTTCGCGCAGGAGCGCCATTTAAGGGAGGATAGAGAAGTCGGTTGAACTCCCCCACCCCATCCCCCTAAAGATTTAAAAATTTCCAAGATTTTATATAATTCTCTTTACCGAATCTCATTTTAATCATTAAAACAATAGTCCATCAACTTTTGGCCACTCTAAGATTTGTTTTGACCCCTTACCTCCAAAAAAATTTCAAAATGGCGCACCTTGCTTCATGCTTGTCAACATGGAATAGCCGATACGTGTAATCAACAGTGGCGTAGCGTACATTGAGGCTAAAAAGTTGAGCCTCCCCAGCTTAAAATCTAATTTAGAGAATTATTTAAACATACTTTTATTTATTATATTTTTTAAAATAATTTTGCGAAAATATATGTATTATTTAGAAAATTGTTACATTTTACTTTCTTATAGTGACACGATTCAAAGTATTTTTCCCATTAAAACGCATATTTTAATGTTTTAGAAGCTAAAATCATCCAGCCTTCATCTTTTATAAGGAGAAACATGGCATTAATATCACCCATTTGTTAAACTCCTCCCTAGCTGGTTAACTAACATGGGAAGCTAGCTTATAGAAAAGCGTGGTTATTGCTTTCCCATTTTCAATCCTTTATAAACAATCAATGATTGGATGTGGGACGTAACGTTTCATCAATGATGGGTAGGTGAAGGTGAGTAGTGCAAGCCTAGTGGGTCCTCCATTTTGGGTCAAACATGATTCTATTAATTACTATTCGTAGAAAATTATCATTATTTGCAATACTAAAGAATTTGAGTCATTTCTCCTAGGATTTATCTAACTTTAAACAATCTCAAGACGAAGAAATACGCTAATAATGACTACCATTAAATTTAAGTAGTTTGCGAAGTGGACTTAGCTCTTTATATAGGCATCAATGTGGCGAAGCATCCGTTTGCGTATTTGAGAGTTTTAGAAAGAATAAGTTCAATTTCCCTTTGAAATACCCTGTTAGACGAGAATCTCAGCTAAATAAAAGTGGTTGGTAATTTTTTAGCGAATTCTTAGCATATTATAATTATAAGACATTTTTAAGTTTTCATAGTACAGTATTTATAAATACTTAATAAGCAGTATTGTTTTGGGATATTGTTGACTACAGTGATTTTCAACCAAGCTTATTTTCCAGATTTCTCACAAATTTTTAGTGCACTTTTTCACACATGGGAGCAAGTAGAACGTTTAGCAGGAAGGAGGGGTCTGTGTAAACTCAAGGATAAAATATATAACATCGTCTAGGTTGATGCTCGCCTTTGTTATCTTGAATATTCAATGGGGAGAGTGTACAATTTGGTATATGGGTCGGTCGTTCGATAAAACCCCCCTGGAAAAACAGAAAAATCGAATTGTTCGAAAACGTTCTCTAAAGGGGGTGCCCCACACCAAAACGTTCGAAAAATGAAATGATAGGAAAGCATGCTTTGCGACACGATAGAGACTTCAAATTTGGTGTATGAGTAAACCGTTTGAAAGGAAGAAAGTGTGCAATTTCAGATTTCGAATATTTTCTACTTAAGGGGGTGCCCCACACCAAAATGTTTGATTTACCGAATGAATGGGAAAAGGCTACTTTAAAATTTGATTGAGGCTTGAAATTTGATGTATGGGATAATCATTTGAAAAAAACACCGATATAGTTTTCTAAAACGAATATAGTTTTCTAAAATGTTCCTTTAGGGGGTGCTCCAGAGAAAAACGTTCGAAAGGTGAATTGATAAAAAAAAAAAACACTTGAGATACGGATGAGAATATGGTGTATGGGTAGATAGTTTGAAAGGAAGAAAGTGTACAATTTCAGTTTTCCAATATTTTCTACTTTAGGGTGTGCTGCACACCAAAATGTTCGATTTTCGGAATAAAGAAGAACCCCCCCCCCCTTTTCATATGTGATAGAGACTTCATATTTGGTATATGGGCGAATAATGTGATAGTAAACCCAATCAAAATGGAGTTTTTCAAAAATGCATATTTAAGGGGGTGGGTACTGCATACAAAAACATTCGAAAAGTGAAATGATAGAAAAATCATGCTTCGCGATAAGATAAAGATTTCAAATTTGGTGTAGGGGTAAATAGTTGGAAAGGTAGAAAGTGTGCAATTTTAGTTTTCCAACATTTGCTATTGTAGGGGGGTGCGGCTCACTAAAATATTCGATTTGCCGAACAAATTGAAAACGCCTCCTTTACAATGTGATAGAGGCTTGAAGTTTAGTATATGGGCTCATCATTTGAAGAAAAAACCCAAGCTGAATACGGTTTTTCAAAAATGTTCATTTAAAGGGGTGCTACACAGAAAAGTGTTTAAAAGATGAAGTGATAGAAAAACATGCTTTGCGATAGGATAGAGACTTCAAATTTTGTGTACGGGGAGATAGTTTGAAAGGAAGAAAGTATGCAATTTCAGATTTCCAATATTTGCTACTTTAGGGGGTGCGGCACAGCAATATGTTCGATTTTCCGAATAAATGAGACACGCTTCCTTTTAAATGTGATAGAGGCTTGATATTTGGTATATGGGCCAATCATCTGATAAGAAACCCAAGGCGAACAGAGTTTTTCAAAAATATTCATTGTTTGTGTGCTCCACATAAAAACGTTCAAAAGAGGAGACGATAAATTAGTATGCTTCGGGGTGAGATAGATACTTTAATTAGGTGTACTGGTAGATAGTTCGCAAAAGAAAAGGTGTGCAATTTGAGTTTTCCAAAATTTTCTTCTTTAAGGGGTTCTGCACACTAAAGTATTCGATTTGCCGAATAAATGTGAAACGCTAATTATTAAAAAATTACAATATTCAGGGGTTGCTTATTGCGAGAACGTTGATTTTCAACGGGTATTCGGCTAGTATATTACTAAATGTTCTTGCAACAAATTAGAAAATTTTTCTTTTTCAACTTTTTGGAGGTCAAATTCAAAAATAGAAAATGTATATTTTCAAGTTCACTATAACAGCATTTGCAATACCTCGCTGACCGTATAAATCTACGAAGTCTGGAACACTTATCAAGTTTATAATAGCTGAATCAATCCTTCCATTACAAAGATAGAATCACACTCATTACAGATTAGTATTTACGGAGTTGAGAAGACATGAAACATTCAGAAAGAAATTGAAATTAAAAGTAGAGGGGAGGCTCATGTTTTTAGGGAGATCTACAATTGGTATGGGCGGCCCTGACTGGTCACATGCTCTATAGAAGCAGAGCGAACAAATTACTCTCTAGAGGAAATTAAAGAGATAGCCAGTTTTATGTTCTATTTGCCTTTTTAAAATTCAACTAATAGTCAATCAAACATGAATTTTATGTAAACAGGAAGAGAAAATTTTCCGATTATGTTGAAAAGAGGTATTTATCTATTATCATCAATATAATTACGTCTTCCTAGTAAAAGACTGCAAAATTGTCTTTTTCACACAGGTACTTATTACTGAGTTCAAACTATTTAAACTAATGACGTATGTTTTTGCATATCTCATTGTAAGTTTGTAATTTAACTAGGTGATTAAGCATCTTCAATTTAAATCCCATAAAAATGCATTAAGAACGAAGCTTGAATCTCATTTTAAATGCTTGTTAAGTACCTCGATAGTATTAACGAGTAGTCAAATGCGAGTTTTTAAACATTTAGAGGGCAATAACAACCTGAAGTAGAAGAAAACATACCTGAAATCTGCATGTAAAATAAAGTGCACATTGAACAGAAAAATGCATATGAATGCTTAGAATAAGAAATGCGACAAGGCAAATTATTTTAAATAAATTATTTTTGAACAACACTAATGGGATACACGAAACGAATGTTCTTTTTCTCGAGCATTTAGCTGGGTTCTAAAAATATGAAATTTGGATCATTAAAATAGTTTGTAAGTATTCATCAGTAAGGGCACACTGATTTTAAGCACATCATTTTTTTAAACAAATTAGACATAAATATATTGTACCAGATCCAGATGAAAATCTTTGAGCAAACTTTTCAATTTGTTGTCAAGTTATTTATAGTTAGCAATCTGTTGTTTCGGATACCACGTGTGAGACTGGGTAAGATTTAAAATTGAGAAAATGAAAAAAATAAATGCACTGTAGTTGTGGCACTTTAATAATACGATAATTATTCTTCTGCTTTAAGATTTCGTATAAAAATAGTATATGCCATATGATGGAAAGGGTAGAACCAGCGTAATATATACGAAACGAGATGATCTTCAATTATGATAAATTTTATATTAATTATATTTCCATTTTTACCTCAATCACGTATCGGACCGGATTGGAACAGTTTGCGGACTGCATTTAGTCCACGGGCCATAGTTTGGCCACCCTTGGTTTAAACGAATTAGTATATAGTAGAATTCAACTAATTTATGTACTCTGCAAAAGCATAATAAAATACACACTACCTGCGTAAAAAATCCTCCAGGAGCCTCCTAAAATTTGTGGGTCCCCTACAAACATCTTGACATTCCCTCCTTTCCTCCTTGTTTGATTTTCACCTCCTTGCGAATTTCCCATGTCTTCCTCACCCTCACAAAATCGGTGGGGGTTTCAGTCCAATAGAGTCAAAATGGTTTTGATTGAATAACTTCTTGTAAAATAAAATTTCAATAAAATTCGATAAATTTATTCGTTGTTTCATTTACAACAGATTACACACACACACACACACACACACACACACACACACATATATATATATATATATATTAAATAATTTAAAATATTTAAAATATTGAAATTACAACCCTTTTTACAAAACAGTTCAAAATATTAAAATATCAAAATTTTAACCACTATTTCGAAAGTTAAGAACCCTATACGAAATCGAATTGATATCCTCGTAGGGCTTTGAAAGGGCAACAAATTACTCTTCCACTATATATAGCTAGCCCTCCTAGCTTTCGAATTATAAGTATTACAATTTCTAAAAAACAGAGAATTTTCAATCTTCTTCTTCAACTTGACAAGACGATTGCTCGAAAACTATGCGGCCTTTCTAGAAACAAAGTATTGATCTGGAAATTGAATGTACTACTTAACATTTCTATCCCTGACTATTTATGTCTGTTTTGTTTTAAATTTTGAAGCCATTTCGAGTGAAAGTAATCAAAGTGAAGCGTAAACTCGCTCTGATATATATTTTTTCTTTTTCTAAAAACATGGTTCAAAATATCAAAATATCGTAATTATTTTTTGTATATTCATATAGAGTACCCTATTTCCAATAGAAAAGGCATAAATTGTTTACATTTTTATCTATTATGTTGTGAGATCTAAATAACATGTCGATTATTATTTCCCTCAGTTTGCATTATAATTTATGTTTCTTTAGACTAACTGTTCTAACTGGTTCGGTTGATAGACCAATCACTGAGCTAATCAGCATTTTCGGCGTTCCTAAGGTGAAATAGGAATAAGTCTTGGATCGTGAGAGATTCAGTAGTAGGAGGATGAAAGGTTCTGGTAAGAGTTTGGACGTGAGTGAGCTGGAGTGAAGCAGAAGGCACGATGATAGATTTGGAGGAGTTCGGGATGTAGCCGGCAGTCTAGTGGAAAGAACCTAATTCGATACAACGATGACTAGGAAGAGTCTAGTATTCGGGGTGTGGCCGCAATATTGGGTGAGGTAACAGAAGGCCAGTGGTAAGCATATAAACTTTAGAGCTCGTCTCCATTTAAGAATTATCACCAGACCAGTTAATGGTAGTATCTTGATATTTGTAATTTATTCTAGGCGTGTGCAATAAAAAATACTGTCTATGTCATCAGATGCTTTAAACGGCCAGCTGCTGTTATTTCTGTGAAGTACACAATAAACTTAGCTTGATTTAAATTGGTGCAGTAAAAGAGATAACTACGCACATACTCCTTAACCAACGGTGCTAAAAATATATCAACCCCTAACTAAGGTTATTTATATAAATCCAAATTGGAATCAACTGTTAGATAAATCAGTCAACATGTTACGTTAAAAGGCCGTACAGCTTACCTAGTTGCTCTACATAATCTTACCTGAATTTCTTCCACTCAAAATCTAAGTCACACAATTATAAACAAATAAAAACAACCAATTTAGGGTACCTTAATTTTATATTTTTATTAAATCATTCATATGCAAAATATATATTTATTAAATGTGCCATCTTAGCAAAATGCAATAATTCACCTTTTAATTCATATTCATTCATAATATTTTGTTTACCATTTTATATGTATTCAAATAATACTTTATATTAAATTCCATCACTTCAATTTGTTCTTATATCATATATTGATTATTCATTAATTATCATTTGATTTACCATTTTAATTGTAATAATCATCGACACTTGTATGTATACAACGCTCTAATTAAAAACCATAAATTTTTGTTTGTTTAGACACATATTCTATTATATCAATTTTTCTCAATAATTTCTTAACTTCATTCAAATTTAAATTCATAAAACAAAACATCTATATATCAATTCTTATCATTCATTTCTTATCAATATTCACATTCCATCTCAATTTCTCATTTATTATAATTTCATCATGTGTCATTTATTTCATATGATATTTATTACATTTAATTCAACAATATTAATTTTGGATTTATTTAAATTGGCAGGGTATATTTAGAATGTCCTTAAAACCGCGAAGGCTATATGATACTTGTCTAGTGGGTGCTTTAGATGAAGTAATTGCATTAAGCAAAAGGAGAGCACCTATTTCTCCTTCTCTATAAATCAAATATTTTATGTTAAATTTAAAATCAATCAATATTCGTATAGCAAGTATTTTAAATTCCTTTAAGTATAATACAGCATGTATGGCAAGATTTTCCTAATTATAGACACTGCTATAATAATAATTTCTGTCAGGATCAAAACCTGTATGAATGCTGCACATGGCCACTCGGAAAATATAGTGCTTCTACGTACAAAATTAAACCTATTAAAATTAATATACTTCTATTATTCCTTATAAAACTCTTTCTTATCATGTCTCAACATTTTAATTCTCAATGTAAATATGCGTCAAAAAATTGTAAAATCAAACTTCATCTTTAATTTACTTAGGTATTCATTATATAAATTACTTATTTCATTCCAAATTCAAATACCATATCATTTTGTTTCAAGCGTTATATATTTTCTTATTATTACATTTTTAATCAATTAATGCAATTAGGTTACTTTTGCTATCATATATAAATCAATATAAAATATATAAAATCATTATAATCCTTTCTGTGAACTCATATTAATATACATGTTAATTAGATCACATAAATTTATACAATTATCGCTTGAGTATTATGACTCTACCAAATGATATTTTACATATATAAATACACACTTCTATATGCCATTATTATGCTGCTATGAATTTTCTCTGCTGTGGGTAATTTTTCGTTTTGTCAAACAGCTTGATTAATTGGTATGTTTCGTAAAAGTTTCCATCAAGATAAAATCTAAAATTACTTACTTATCACGACATATAGTACGTCTATACTTTCCACATAGTACGTCCATGATTTTTTATGCCTATGCGCTCTACACTTGAGTACGCCCCCCCCCCCCCCTTTCATATGGATAGCCCTGTCTCCTAAAACATATGAAATTACCTTTTAACTCGATTCTATTTATCCAGAATTCAAAATATCCGTCCTCAGCTGCAGTTCTTTTTTATTTTGTTGTGAGAAAAAAATTTATTTTCTTGACTTTCTCATACTATTGTATAGAGAAAGTACTGTTTCTAAAAAAAATTTCAAATTTAAGATTATGACATATACGTACTTTTTAAGACTTGCCCACATTTCAAACGCTTTCGGAGAAATGCCCGCCTGTATGCGAGGAAAGGGATGGGGATAAGATAACTCAAGAAAGAATGCAGGTGCAACTATGAAATTACGTGGATAGATACAGCTGTGGAAGATAAAAAAATCTGATGTGGGCAGCACATGACTTTCCTTATATAATGTAATGAATTTACTACTTTTACAGTAACAAAATAGGTTTTTCTTATAGTAGATACTAATATTCTTTCCAAGATATTGAATTTTCGACAATTAGTCGTCATTTTCATTGATTTAGCATCATTTTTATCCATTTGGCGAGATTTTCATTAATTTGGCAACATTTCAAAAAAGTCGCCAAGTTGGCGACATTCCGCCAAATTCGTCGCCAAAATCTCGCCAAGCGTTATGCACTAAGAAAAAAGTTATTCTTACAGCAGATAAATAACTATTGGCGTTCAAATACAAAAGTATTATTCAAAGTATATTTTTTCATGAATGGAACGAGCTAGATCCACGAGAATGATGTCACTCAATTTATCGCATGGTATTACATATGAAAAGTGAACATGTTTCTCAATAGGAATTTTTTTTTTTATGTGACTTTTCATAATTTTTTTGAAAAATGCACAATATCTCGAGAACGGTTCATGTTAGCGTTCTAAAATTTATGCCAATCGTTTTCTAATGAAAAATTACATAAGGAATGTCTATTTGCGTAACTTTATTAGCGGTTTTGATTTTTTGACGATTTTTTCAAAATTTCATTCGAAAATTTAGGGGGGTTCTGAACATTCGATTACGCATAAAAACAATAGGCTTCCAGTGTTTACGGATTGTGATTTTTGTACCAAATTTGGTTCGAATCGGTCCATTCGTTCGTCAGTTATCGTCTCCACAGACTCACTGACACACACACACACACACACACACACACACACACACACACACACACACACACACACACACACACACACACACATACACACACACAGACATCACTTCAAAAATGTTTGATTCGTGATCAGGGATGCTTGAAACGTGCTCTCCCGTCGAAAACTCGAATTCGAATTTTCGACCCCGTCACAATACTTTCCTTATACATTATGTATATAAGGAAAGTAAAAAAGCCCCACCTTTAGCTATTCGAGCACCGTTCATTGTAGAGTAAATTTAGAGATGTCATTCGATTGAGAATAACGCCCTCCACAAATTCTCTTGCATAAAATTTGTATAAAGGGCCTTCATATTGAAACATGCGCAAACTTTGAAATTCCCAATGGCGACACCCATGTTTGGCAACATAATTCGAATTTAGAGCAAAATTTAACCTCCGATATCAAATTACCGGATTCCGGAGTTATCAGTATGTAAAATTTTGAGCTCGTAATATTACACTTTCCCAGACTTTGATTCATATTTTCTGTAATAATTATCGTCACACGCTGATTTTTACTTTCCTGATATACATAATGTATAAGATAAGTATTGTGACGGGGTCGAAAATTCGAATTCGAGTTTTCGACGGGAGAGCACGTTTCAAGCATCCCTGATCACGAATCGAACATTTTTGAAGTGATGTCTGTATGTGTGTGTGTGTGTGTGTGTGTGTGTGTGTGTGTGTGTGTGTGTGTGTGTGTCAGTGTGTGTGTGGAGACGATAACTGACGAACGAATGGACCGATTCAAACGAAATTTGGTACTAAAATCACAATCCGTAAACACTGAAAGCCTATTGGTTTTATACGCAATCGAATGTTCAGAACCCCCCTAAATTTTCGAGTGAAATTTTGAAAAAATCGTCAAAAAATCAAAACCGCTAATAAAGTTACGCAAATAGACATTTCTAATGTATTTTCTCATTAGAAAACGATTGGCATAAATTTTAGAATGCTAACATGAACCGTTCTCGAGATATTGCACATTTTTCAAAAAAATTATAAAAAGTTATATAAAATAAAAAAAATATATATTTCCTATTGAGAAACATGTTCACTTTTCATATGTAATACCATGCGATACATTGGGTGACATCATTCTCGTGGATCTAGCTCGTTCCATTCATGAAAAAATATACTTTGAGTAATACTTTTGTATTTGAACGCCAATAGTCATTTATCTGCTGTAAGAATAACTTATTTCTCCGTCCATAACGCTTGGCGAGATTTTGGCGACAAATTTGGCGGAATGTCGTCAACTTGGCGACATTTTTAATTGTTGCCAAATTAACAAAAATCTCGCCAAATTGAGAAAAATGACGCTAAATCAATGAAAATGACGACTAATTGAAGAAAATTCAATATCTTGGAAAGAATATAAGTATCTACTATAAGAATAACATTTTTGTTAACTGTAAAAATAGTAAATTCATTGCATTATGTAAGGAAAGTCATGTGTTGCCCACATCAGATTTTTTTATATTACGTTGCTACTAAGCAACTCAAACGCAATTACGTGATTTTTATTTTCTTTAAATGCTTTTTTGATTGAAATATGAATTATAAATTTAATATTTGAAAAAAAAATATAAATAAGAACCTTGTCATAGTTTGATAAAAATCAATCCACCGAGACTTTTTATATGAGTATGCAAAATTTTGTGACGCTAATTACCGTAAGACGTAGCTTTATATCAAAAGGCTATTTTGCATATTTGCGGTTCAGTATGATAGTTATTACAACCCAAGAACCGTTGGACATCATTAAAATATCTGCTCGATGAACTAATCTCACGACTTTGGCATATTCGAATGTTATTACAAGGTGCTGATTCCATCATTCACGTAATTCGTCCATTAATTCGACCATTTTGAAATCTTTTGAATCGTTTGAAATCTTTTGAAATCCATTTTGAAAGATTATTATGGAAGAAAATTTTACGTTCTCAAACACAAGATGAGATATCAGAATAAACCAGTAACGTTTTTCAGTAAAATAGTAAATGGTCCACTTTATTAGAACAGTTGTGGGCAGTCAACAAAATCTCGGCCTTCAAATTGCGATTTTCAATATGGAGCTGGCCCCTAAAAATTGCACTTGTCGGAAAATTGAATATATCTGGATATGATCGTAGGAACTGCGTGAAAATTTATATTTAGACTAATTTGAAGGGGTCTAGAATTTGTTTATGACGATGGGCTTTGCAAATATTTTGTTTTCCATTTCTCCGTGTATCATTTCTTTGAAATTCAGTGGGTTCGATGAGTTTCTGGAGGGGGGGGGGGTATGAGTCCCAAATCCCCCCTCTTGGCGACGCCACTGGGATACAATGGATCTAAACAATTAGCAATGTGAATTCATGAGGAGGTCGAATGGAGTCTATCACTCCCAGATATTTTTAGTTATAAAAATATAACGCGGCACCTTGTGAATTGTTAAAATTGTACTTCCCTCACTGGAGCACTTTCTAAAGTCAGAATTTTTCTTTCTTCTGGTCCCGGGAAATTTCTCGCGCCAGGGTCATGGCCCAGAGTTTTTCCTGCGAAACCATTAGAGCCCAATTACAACCTTTCGCCATGTCCTGTAATCGCTTAGCACCTCAAAACACCAAAGAATTAATTTCGCTAGGAGGGCCCCTGGACTCTCCTTGATCAAAAATTCCACTTCACTTGGATGATCTCAAACTAAAATACAAAAAATCTCCCTTTTCTCGATTCCCACGTTTAATCACTTGGCTATCTTTATCGCCCATCTGCATCGCCAAGTTGACAGCCATCGATGCTGCTGCTGATTAATATTGCAATGAGCGCATCACCCCTTTGGCGACCATTCGGATTCCTAAACACTTTAACGATTTTATGGGTGGAGCTTATTTTTTTCCAGCTATACGTCTTCGGTATATGTTAAAAGATTCTTATCGGACGTATTTATATTCAAGTTGTGATCAATTAGTCGAGATTAGGGCAGGAATTATGTCAAGGTAGCTATTCCCCACGATTTCTCTTCGTTTTTTGCGCTAAGTTCTTCATTGCTGTTGTTTTTGCTGCTCGAATCATGCGCCTAATTAACACCTTGATGTTGCTGTGTTGTTTCTTTGTTGCTCTGTGGTTTTGTTTAATTGCCATTATAATAAAATATAATAATGACATAAGGAATATTAAAAATAGTGGTCGCATGATTTATTCCAGTTCGAGTCTAGAACTAAAGACGGGGATATTTGTTGCAAAATTAATTTGAAATTCATAAGAGAATTGGATTTCAGAGAATATACCATCTTTGCTGTAAGCGATGATGGAAGGAGGTGTATGTTTTATATTTTTCTTACTGCAAGATATTCCGTTTTCAATTTACGTTGGAGAGAATACAGTCAACCACTCCTATAACGCTATTAATTCGTACAGCGATATATGGAAACCGCGTTATAAGAAACTCTGATTAGTGTAAAATAAGATTAATTCATACCGTGTTGTATGGAAACCGCGTTATAAGAAACTCAGAATTAGTACAAAACAGAACAATTCGTGCCGCGTTATATGGAAACCACATTAAGTGAAACTCAGAACATATAAATCAGGTTGATTCGTTCTACTTTATTTAAAACTGCATTTTTAGAGCACCATGATGCATACGGTTGTGAAATATAAGTTTATAGATACAAAAGTCAATAAATATGTTTACATATTTCGAATTATTACTTTCCTTATATACATAATGTATAAGGAAAGTATTGTGACGGGGTCGAAAATTCGAATTCGAGTTTTCGACGTGAGAGCACGTTTCAAGCATCCCTGATCACGAATCAAACATTTTTGAAGTGATGTCTGTGTGTGTGTATGTGTGTGTGTGTGTGTGTGTGTGTGTGTGTGTGTGTGTGTGTGTGTGTGTGTGTGTGTGTGTGAAAGTATGTGTGTGTGTCAGTGAGTCTGTGGAGACGATAACTGACGAACGAATGGACCGATTCGAACCAAATTTGGTACAAAAATCACAATCCGTAAACACTGGAAGCCTATTGTTTTTATATGGAATCGAATGTTCAGAACCCCCCTAAATTTTCGAATGAAATTTTGAAAAAATCGTCAAAAAATCAAATCCGCTAATAAAGTTACGCAAATAGACATTTCTTATGTAATTTTTCATTAGGAAACGATTGGCATAAATTTTAGAACGCTAACACGGACCGTTCTCGAGATATTGTACATTTTTCAAAAAAATTATGAAAAAGTCACATAAAAAAAAAAAATTCCTATTGAGAAACATGTTCACTTTTCATATGTAATACTATGCGATAAATTGAATGACATCATTCTCGTGGATCTAGCTCGTTCCATTCATGAAAAAATATTCTTTGAATAATACTTTTGTATTTGAACGCCAATAGTCATTTATCTGCTGTAAGAATAACTTTTTTTCTTAGTGCATAACGCTTGGCGAGATTTTGGCGACGAATTTGGCGGAATGTCGCCAACTTGGCGACTTTTTTGAAATGTTGCCAAATTAATGAAAATCTCGCCAAATGGATAAAAATGATGCTAAATCAATGAAAATGACGACTAATTGTAGAAAATTCAATATCTTGGAAAGAATATTAGTATCTACTATAAGAAAAACCTATTTTTTTACTGTAAAAGTAGTAAATTCATTACATTATATAAGGAAAGTCATGTGTTGCCCACATCAGATTTTTTTTATTGAGTTTAAGACATCATATAAGAAGATTAAAAAAAAAAAAAACATTGTGATTGTAAACTTAATAGCTTTTTCCCGACAAAAATCATATTAACATTCATCATGGTTGTCAAATATTAGCGGCCTAATTCTTTTTCTTTTAATGTCCTCTTCACTTTGCATATCTTCATTTTCGTTTACAAATGTAGTTTTATTTTGTAACTCTACCAAAATTTCTCTATAAGGAGCTAAGCAATTTTGTAATTATTTTTTAAACTTTGCACTTTGCACTGATGAAGGATCATTTTCAATAAGTAATTTTCTAATTGCTTACCCAAATCCAGTCCCCTTTTCACATCATTTAAATTGAAATTTGAAACCCATTCTTTATCCATATTTTAGTCTACCAATGCATTTGAGGTGAATGTTTTAATTTTTTTACAGGGGGGGAGGGGGGCTCCCTGATAACTAAAATTGGAAAACGGGGATGCACGGGAAAGAGAAAATAGAGGAATTCTCCATGAATTTCAAACGTAAAAGTGTAATAGAAGAATTCTAATTGAGTTATATTATACAGAAACCGCTTTATAAGACTATCGCGTTGTATGGAAGTCGCGTTTTATGAGTAACGCGTTATAAGAGGGCTGTCGCAATTTTTGCTCCGCGTTATATGGAAACCGCATTATGAGAGTACCGTGTTATAGGAGAGTTGATTGTACCCCCCAAATGGAGATTCCTACCCTATTAACTCCACGCTTGGATGAAATGAAATTGATTCAATTAAAAATATATTATAAGTGGTTGTGTACCTTTCTTAAAGACTCGATCCATGGAGCGCTATGATGTTGGTTCCAGACCTGTGGTTTGAGAAGGGGGTTTGCAAAGTATCTTCAGGTTTTCATACAAAATATCCCATAATGACGGATATTTTTAACAGTCTACTTCAACATTTCTCAAACTATGTTGCTCGAGCAACAGAATAGCTTTTCCGGCATAAGATCTGAAAAAAAAAAAAATCAATACATGTTTTAGAAAACGGCATTTTTAACACGTTCCAACATAGTTGAAAGTGTATATGACTTTGGTTATCCTGTCTGTCTGTCTGTCTGTCCGTTCGCACGATAACTGCTTTAAAAAGGACTTTATAGAAATGAAACTTTTGAAAATCGCAGGTTTGAGATATGAATTTAAATGGAAACTATCACCATGGTTAATTTCTCACAGGCTTACTCCACAACGAAGAGTATTAAGAAATCACAAGAAAGATCAATCAGGCATAAAGCATTGATTATGTGAAACACTTTCCAACTTTAATTTTATTTAAACATCTCTAAAATGCGATACATTCAGAGGTAATATATCACAATCGACATATGTTCCGGTGTAATTTTTATCATAGTTTTGCATGGTAAATCCCGAGCAACGCCGGGTAATCGCTGCTAGTCTACATATAAAAAGTAAACACAAAGACATTGGAAAACAAGCGGATCCACCTTATGACACGTGTGCAAGTATGATTCATCGTTGCTGAAGGTGAAGATTTCATATTTTGTATATAATAAAGTCAATTTTATTCTACCGCACTGTCTAAATGTTCGATTTTTGGTAGGAGGGAGTTATACTTCTTTTCAGGGTTCATTTCAATTTTCGCGGAAGGGAAGTGCTTTGTATACTGATTTCACAACGTTCTGCAACTTTGTAATTGACTTTTTCTCCTATCTCTAACAGGAAGCGAGGTAGGTTCACGTGACCCGCTAAAGAAGGGGGTCAGCCTCCGTAAAAGTATCGCATCGCGCCAGTGAGGTTTCCACCTGCATAAAAAAAATATACTATTACAACGTATCCTCTGAAAAAATGAGTTCAAATTTTTGGGTAACTGACATTTTTATTTAAAAACACTAGCAGATACTAATCTCAAAAAACTGACGTACTTCACGATTCAATTTCGCTCATATCAGGTCAACTGCTGTCCAACTGATTCCTTTTATATACTCTCCGTAAAAACTCGGACGGGAGACTCGTATCTCCCAGACTATTCAATATTTCAAGAAAGTTCTAGAACATTCTAAAAGTAGCCAAGTTAGCGATAAATCACCATATCTGGCAGTCATGTCCCGAAATTCAAAATATTACAACCCTACATTCACATAATAGGAATGGCAGCTTGTAAAGGTGTTTTCACCTTGAATGGAGCAAAGGTCTCGAATAGAAGCTATATATTATTTGAATAGAATAAGTCCGCTATATATTATTTAAATAGAAACCAAACACAGTGAAAGTTTTACATATTCGCAACAATGTTCCTTGAATTATCATTGTTTTCTATAGGAAATAATGCTATGAAAATCTTAAAATTCGAATAATTCGCGTTTTAGTCGTAAGAGTGAGTTCCCAACATTCTATCTAGTTCTAGTCTTTCGCATAATGTATCTGTATCTAGAGTATTATAGCTGTGAGGACGCATTCATTCTTTAGTTACATTATTCAGACCTCACAGACATACACACACGAACATATTTTCAAAAGTGTCCGGAATGTGTTCATAAAATGTCGAAAGTGTCCATAAAATGTTCTTTAAAATCTCGAACTTGAAAGTTTTCCAGAAAACAATGCCTTTTCTATACAATATAATCAGAAAGTTATAAAAAGTAGAAGAATTAATTGATCTTTGTGATGTTATTGCAAAAATAATAATAATAATAAAATAGATAAAATGATTGCTGCGTTTCTTCTTATTATATGCTCCATCTTTTAAAGTCTCCACCTTCAGGTGTGGGGCGCCTCTAAGACAAAAAAAAAACTGTAGGTATTATCTGAAAACACCTTGTTAAAGATTATATATGATGAGTTCGGAAAATCCAGCTATCTGTCATCATTTTAACATGAACTTCTAATGGAAGTTCAACAAGTCAAAGAGGCGCCAAAATCTCAGAATTTCAGACGGATAAACATAGTTTACTTTTACCTTCCTGTTTAAAATATTGCCAGCACTTTATTTTATATTTAAAATTAGATATAAAAGCGATATGGCTGAGATAAAGAGAAAACTAAAACGATATAAATCACTTCAAGCAAAACAGATCTTGTGGTGCTTGTGAATCGGAAATCTGATGCCTTGATAGATCGAAATACAACCATTTAGCATACATTATCCTCACTTTCCTGTTACGCCATATTTCGCTGCAACGCCGATGGTACCGTTTTGCTCTTTTGACTTAAAATAAAATCCCTGTCCCTCGTTGCTCAAGCTAACAAAGCGATTCCGTGAAAAAAGAAACAGCCAACTTAATATGCATAACCCGCCATGGGCAAGATATTTTATGCCTATCAGTGGATCACTTGGCGAGAAAAATTACGCCATAATAAAAGGGGCGAAGAAAAAAGAATTAACTATTTCTCGATGTATTGGCTGTATAAATAATTTCTGCTATCACATGAGTCTGTCAGGATTCGACGGATTTATGGGACCTAGTGGAGTCAGTTATGAGGCTATAAAGAAAATTCCAGAGTCGGCCCGTTGACCCCTGATAGACACCTGCACCCGCACACATAGCACCTACGAACTAAAGTGGGAATGCCATATCAAACAGTCTATCGCTATTTTGGCAATATTTAAACATATTCGTAATAAAATGTTCATTAGAAAATCTTGTCGCCAAGACAAAATTGATTTAAAAAAAAATTTAATTGAATGCACTAAATTTGAAATAATATCCAATTTCAAGCATAATTACAAGTGATAAATACGCTTGTGCGGTATCGATGCGAATCGTATCAATACCGTATCGTATCAATACCGATGGCGTACAATCATTATCACTTTCCATTGTTTCGATACTGCATCGTATCGACGTTGTCAGTAATATGATTACATTGAAAGATAACCTATAATTTTCATTTTAACAGACTACTTGTAACACAAATCGAGAGCACACTGATTATAACATAACTCGCTTAATTAGACTGTAATAAGTACAGTTTTATAAAATACAGACTGCAGTATTACAGTACTTGTTAAGTCTGCAGACTTAACAAGTACTGTATATCCCTTTTATTCCGATTAAACATGACTAGGCACAGATCCCCCCCCCCCTCTCCCCATGGAAATTGTGGACCCTCCTACAAACATTTATCCATTCTCTTTCAGAACCTGACTAACTCAGGAACATGCGGGCAGCTGCCCCGGGGCCCCGTGTCAAAGGGCCCCCGAATTAAACAATTGCAACATTGAACAAGAAAGATCAATCATGCTTAAAGCATTGATTATGAAACACTTTCCAACTTCAATGCAATTTTATTTAAACATGTCTAAAACGCAATACATTCCTCTGTGATATTTTAAAACTTATCACAATACTACATTAATTTATTATATTTGAAACCTTAAACCTTCATCGAAAAAAATTAACTTCATTCAAATGACGGCATTAAAGTATAAATATGTGATATATTCCTCGGTAATAATTTTAGAATTATCATAATACTACGATAATTTATTATATTTGAAAACTTCATCGAAAACAACTGAAATTGATTCAAATGACGTCATAAAAAAATAACACGCCTGGCTCTCTCTATAAAAGCAACATTTCATTCATAAATAATTCCCCCATTCATGTCGTTCATCACAATACTATGATAATTTATTTTATTTAAAAATTAAGACCATGGAGCTAGAAGTAAGTAAACTCTATGCGTAAAACTTCATCGAAAAATATCGTCCTTCTCTTTCTAAAATCAATGAATATTTCATTCATATCAGCTAAACAGACTCCATGGACTAAATGATTTTGTGTTAAAGAATTACAGCGATTCTAATACAACTCATTCTACATATTTTGCTGTTTACATTTTACATAGGTGAAAAATAGGCTTAATAGCAGAAATAATCAAATTTGAATGAGCATTTAAACTGAAATATATTGTCATTGCGTTGTATCAGTATGTAGATGCACAGAATTTAGGCAAAAATAAAGTAGTTTTAGGATGGATACAACACTCAATATGAATTAAAAAGAACTTTAAAAATCACGATTTTGACACAAGATGGATGCCATATATCATTTTGAAGTGGGTCATGTGATCGTTTCATATCATGGACACGTGATCGCTTCATATAAGAGATGTTATTATTATTTTAATTTTTATTTAAAAAACTACTGAATATATTTCGCTGAATTTTTTTTTATATATTTTATGGAATAATTTGAATACTGCCTAAAAATTTCGAAGCAATTTGTGAATTTTAAATCTGCTTAAAAAATGCTTGAAAAATTAGGTCCCATAGGGCTCAATGTATTCCATTTTTTCAACCCGGGTTCAATCCGAAACTAATTGGGTGATATTATTCATTTATATTCCCATAGGTCCTATAGACCGTCTGAACAACATACTAAAATTTCATTTTGATTAAGTCATTTTTACGGCAGTTATCGTGCTAACGGACAGACAGACAGACAGACAGACAGAATGAACAAAGTCATAAACACTTTTCAACTTTGTTGTAAAGTGTTAAAAATTAACGACTGCTTCATGAAGAATAAAATATGCCATCGTAATAGGTTTGCCAGGCCAAAAGATTTATTTTTGAAATATACTATAAGGATTACCGTTCTAATTTAGCCTTTTAGCTTCTTGGCTATGATGAGAAAGTTGTCAATAATTTGAATTCCAAGAAAAAACTTCGTTTTGTATACATTTTATAGAATGCAATTATGTTTCTAAAAAATAAACTTGTTCATTTCACATGTTGAGAGGTGAAGGGGTCCCATGAGGAATGCTTGCCCCAGGATCCAGTTAGGCTAAGTTGGGCCCTGCTCCTTCATATTAAATTTCCTCTCTTTCTGAATTCCCCTTTCTTCAAAATTAAAAATTCAGCCCCACTTCTGGCGAACGATTGCCTAATAAATTTACTTTTGTCTCAAACAATAAAAAGTGTGCAAATTTTTCAATCAAAGCTAAGACAACTTTGCATATGTTACTACTACACTGCTCACAGTCGTGTGATGTTAGGGATTTGGGAAATTTCTATTATGTTTTTTTTTCCAACATTTGCAAACTCTGCAAATTCCTATTACAATTACACCGATTTTCTAAAGGCAGTATAAATAACTGCTTTTAGAAGAAAAAGAAATGAACTTAATATAGTCGTGAATAGGAAAAGTATTTTTTATAAAAGTAAATTTTCTAAAAAGTTTTTAACCAGTGAAATAAACTCAGGCGCCTGGTCGTAGGTTGGAGACAGACAGACCACTGCACTAGAGTAAAAGAAACACTACATCTCTTACCAATAACATCCCTCACACCGTAGCTTATTCTAATCTATCATTTGGCGACAGACTTTGGCTGTCATTCATTCCTTAATTCCTGCAACCCTAAAACAGCATGGCAGTCTACTTGACAAGCGTCTTGCACCTCTTCCAGAAGAAATCTGGCATCCAGCACCCTGCACCCCCCCCCCCTTTTCGAATAATCTATAACTCAAATTCTGAGCAGCTGTCTCCCATGTCCGGGCGTGGTTTTATAACCGAGTCCCCAGCGCGAAGAAATGCACTTATACTCTCAATATTATAGTCTGTATATGGGTGTTGTAACATATTGCGTTGTGCCACATATACCAAATTAAAGTAGGAGTTGTAGTGAGGGTTATTATAGTCTGCTGGTGGGTGAGACTTGGTACGAAGGTCGACCCTCCCCAAGGGCGCTACCGATATCATTTGTGTCGTCGTTTAATAGAAGCACCTGATTTGTTTTTTATTATTTTTTTTCAGTTTCCTGTGATTTACTGGTATGAACAAAAGGGGGCGGGTGTAAAATTGTGTACGTCCACTTTACAATTTCGTAACGGCACAAGAATGTATAACACAAAAACTCTTGGGGAGGGGGGGGGGGGAATATATATATTCAGTGATCATTTTCAGATCTACAAAATGTAGATCTGAAAAGAAAATGATATACTCAGAGAAAACAGTAATGGGAGGTGGGGATATTAGACCGTTTTCAGGTGTGGCCATGCTGCCACGGAAGGATTGTTTTTCGTAGAGAACTTTCAAAGGTAAACTGCATCATATTTATGTTACATGCTAGCAAATCCAGGCAAACCTAGCAGAAGTCTAGAACTAGCACGACGCTCTTGTAGCTGGGAAAAGGTTTCATCACACCATCTTCGATTGAATGGTGTGAAGCACCACCCATATCTTTGCCAGGGACGTTGCTAGCCATGGTGATTGATTCTCAGAAAAGTGGAGGGCCTGCGTTATCAATTAGGTGACATATGGACTTATCGTCCCCTATAACAGACAATTTTATGAGGATACTAAAAATTTTCATAAAAATTACTGGAATATCATGGCCCCCTGTAAAAGCCTCACTAGCGTGATAGTTCCAGACCTCTTGAGTTTTCTGGACAGATTCTTGGAAGGTATGATCTACGTAGTATAGTTCTTGCATCTATTTCAACGTATCCAACAATTTATGTCCACACAATTAGCTAAGCACGATCCATAGCTAGGCACGATCCGTATCTAGGCATGATCCATATGGGCGAACCCCCCTTCCCGAAAGATACATTCAGCCCCCCCCCCCCCCTCCTCTCCTAATAGTAAAATTTAATTTTCGGTAGTGATATGAAATTTCATCTAAAATACCATCCAAATTCTGCATTAAACATTAATTTTTTAAAAATATTTTTTTATAAATTACTTCATTCTGTGTAAACATTATAATGTCTACATAAAAGTACCCTGAAAACAGACAATGCGACTTCGCTGTAACGTAATTGTGACATTACAAAAACGTAACTTGACGTCACAGCAAGGTCACAAATTCACGCCGCAAAGATGTGAAAATGTGACGTCACAAAAGTACCCTGAAAACAGACAATGCGACTGCACTGTAACGTAATTGTGATATTACAAAAACGTAACTTGACGTCACAGCAAGGTCACAAATTCACGCCGCAAAGATGTGAAAATGTGACGTCACAAAAGTACCCTGAAAACAGACAATGCGATTTCGCTGTAACGTAATTGTGACATTACAAAAACGTAACTTGACGTCACAAATTCACGCCGCAAAGATGTGAAAATGTGACGTCACAAAAGTACCCTGAAAACAGACAATGCGACTTCGCTGTGATATCAGTGTGACATTGCCGAAACGTAATGTGACGTCTTGTGGCGTCGCGGAGTCACAATGTGACGTAGATGTTACATCACTGTGAAAAAAAATGCTGACACATGTAGCTACAATATTGCAATTTGGAAAAATTTATGATTGTTATAATTTATATGGATTGATATTCATAATAATAAGCATTGATTTACAGATGATAATGATTAATTGGCTTTCTAATACATAAATTTTAACTTCCAAAGTTAAATGAATACGAGTTGGTGCGTCCCCAACTAGCTGTCATTATTTTATCACGGTCATTTCTTTATCAAATATCACTTTTAAAACAAAGGTACTAAAAATAAGTATCCGTTAAATCTGCGTCAGTCTGGGCTTAACATCTAAGCAAAAGAGCAATTGATTGGATCTAGTTGGCTACCGAATTACTCGCTAAATACTCTAGTAGAACTGAATTTCTTTTATATAGACGGAGACGGTGCAGAATTATGCACCGCAAATTACCGACGAGATATATAGCTTCGGGTTCCTCTGGATGACGGTTCTGCTCGGGGTGAATTTATCACAGAACATAAATTATTCAAACTCAACTGCGGATATCTAAGTAACTTGAAATTTAAATGTCATCGCAACTTGAAAACATAAAGCCAAAATTGAAAACTTAGCGCAATTATCTCATCGGTGCACATTCTATCATTGTTAATTCTATGACAGAAGTATGGACGTTGTACACCGATGAGAGTGAAAGTCTATAAGGTATCATTTTAGCTTAACTAGACGGTAAACTAGACGGTAAGTAGCCTGAAAAATCTATCGAAAGGCTGTTTCAGCAACCGAACTCTCGACTACTAAAGAAAATGGCGGAAGAAAGGCAACTTTCAAAAAAAGTAATTCGCACTTTTAATCACGGGGCATACATATGTACATGTATAAGCTATATTAGAATATATAGTAACATACATGATCGGCCAGGTTTTAATTGAGTAGATATGGCACCTTTTGTATCTTTAAAACTGAAATAGCATTTTATTCCAAAACAGGATATTTCCATTATATCTCCAGCTGCTCTCAAATAAGTATATTTTTCATTTCCTCTCATTTCATCTCCAGTTATGCGGTTGGAAAAGAACGCGCTCCTTCTGTCATAGAATCTGCAATGATACAATATGCATATCCAGGTTTGATGAATCAATTCGGCGAAAGATTATTTAAAGAACAACTTAAATTGGTATATTACAGCATTTTCTTTGTTTAAAACTGGAATAGCATCTATAAGACAGGACATTTTCATTATTGTCACTAACTGCCTTGCAAGTATATTTTACTATATTGAATTCTAACATCTCTAACGGAAAAAGTGACGCAACAATGTATAAAATAGTCCTTTAATTGTCTGCAATTGATATCTACTGCAAACATATTCCATTTATTGCTGTTGTAAAAGGAGATGAGCCATCTGTCATAGAATCTGCAACAATATATTATATATCCGTGTGTGATGTTTTGATGAATCAATTCTGCTAATGATTCTTTGCAGAAAAAAACCCAAATTAATACATTGTGCTATTTCCACACCTTAAAACAATGGACCATTTTCGGGAATGGTATAACGTCCATCTGCCGTCTTGTGAAAACACTCAGCAACAGGTTATCCACCGGCACTTAGCCAAATCATTTACCAAATTAGCAGAAAGTGGCTCTAAGCCATCCGACGTTCGAAATGGCATAAATAAATCATCGAGAACAGAAGCACGTTCGAAATAGAGACAAAACCCGAAAGATACCCTCAGCTGTCATTGGTGGGTGCCATTTACGGTGTGACCCCTGTAATTTCTGACCAATTAAAGTTGGCAGAGGTGTGAAAACGTTTCCACCAGATGGTGTCCTAGAAAATCATCGGAGGAAAATGACTAGAAATCTCATCCCGATGGCTGGATAAAAACATACACGTGGGGAATTTTAATTGGGTGTCTTCTGTTATAGGAAAGCGTTTAGTATTTATCACAGTGTCTTTTTTCTTCGGATGTGTTCGATTTTTTATTATTTTTTTTATTTTCTTAACACCTCTGCCGTGGCCCGTGAGAGGATGGATTTTAAGTTGTAGTGAGTGTTAAGAGTTGTCACTGAGATTGCAAAATGGAACATGTGAGAAAAAGATCTTTAAAACTTGGAAAAGAAAATCCGTCATTAATTACCTGTGTGTTGTAATAAATTCGTTTATGAATAAATCCCTTGATATTATTTCATTAGTATGCAGCTATAAGCATGCATTATCATTTTTGAGAGGAACCCAGTCAGGAGTAAAACTATGAAATACAAGGAAATATATCTGCGATGAATAAAAGTGTGGAAAACCCTATCCGGCCTGACATCACGTTTTTGCCATTTCATAATTTAGAAATAGAAGTTTTATTTTTAAGAAAATTTTCGAATTCGATATTTTGGCAGAAATGCATGTTTAGGCATATGTACTCGTACTTTTATGATAAAAGTTTGAGCAGGCTGAAAAAATAGTTCCTGAGAAAAGGGAAATAGAATTATCATGTTCTTGTAAAATAGCAATTGAAAAAAACGGCATGAATATCAATACTACTCATATTTAATGATATGCTGGCTGTAATAGGGTAGCCAGAATCTTGGAAAGAGGGAGGGTCGTTGACAGAATAGGGGGTTAGAGTGTTGTAATTCATTTTTCAATATGGAGCTTATGAAGAACTAATGGCATTGTTCAAAAACGGGGATATGACACCCCCGTCTAAGTCACTGCACAGCGACGCCGTCACAGAAGTTACCCCCCCCCCCCCTCCAGGAGAATAAAATATGTTTTTAGAAAACAAAATTCTTATTTAAAAAATAAATGATTAGAAATAAACTTGCTTGGGAATCATTTCAAACTAAAGACTTGGCCACGAATAACTGTAAAGAAAGCGCTTTTTTTTTTTGCCAAATTTAATGTCATTGGTTTTCTCCATTGCGGATTCATTTGACATCACAGTTTGATGATAGTTACAGTTCGTGGTTGGATGGTGGTGAGTGACATCACGTTAGAGCATGCATTTTCTTGCCACGAAGTGACCACAGTTCAATTTAGAATACTCTGGGAAAGATCAACCAGATTGGTAAGCACAAACGAACACACCCCATATCCCCATAACTCGAAAAATCAGATTAACGTAGTGAGCATATACACGATAACATTGTTGAAAGGGGGACAGTGTAAAACGACTTAAATTTTGAAGCAGACATTTCTTCATTTAGCACATAGGAACGCTTTTAATTAACTGCAGTGTGGCTCGGCTCGACTTTCTAATACCAGAATCCATTTTTAAGCTTTTCCCCCGCAAATTTTGCAAGAAAAAAAAATTTAAATCGTTAGACCAAATGATCACAATTATAGCATGTTACCCTTCATTTTAAAGGACGTGAAAAGAATATTTCGATTGATACCAAGTTTCACAATGTACCCCCTCGGGGAAGTAACTTCTCCCCCAGACGGAGGTTAATGATGTTACAAACGTAAAATTTGCATAGCGGTTATTTTTCACTACAAAGATAGAAACTGTTATGTTGCGTGATCATTGAGTCATGAATAACCCAAATATTTATAAATTTTCATGATTATGCCAAATCTTGTCCTGTGCTGCCATGTTAAGAAAATGTAAAATTTCAAATAAATTTCGAAGTTTTCTCTCGAATTTCAAAAAAATTCTATCTAGTTCTAGATTTTTTGTTAACAAAGCCGGGTAAAAAGTTTCGTGAAAATACATTAATATTCGTGGGAGTTATCGAGTACGCAATAAATCGACCACAGACAGACGGACATCACTCTAAAAATGGTCTAAACGTCCTAAAACATATTGGCATCAAAATCACGAAATCAAAACCTTAATTTTACCTTAATTTTAACCTTAGAGCAAATGTAAATTTTAACCTTACAGCATTTTCGTGATCACGCCAATACTACATCCTGGATTTTTAAGCAGGATTTACAACTTGAAGTATATTTCAAATTTTTATGAATGCACCCTACTGGAATCCTTGACTACAAAATATTTTTATTCTCGGATTTTTTTTTTCTTTACAGCTGTTGAGCAAAAAAAATTTTTATACGTTTGAGAAGTCTTAAAACGTTTATTTTCCTCAAAATTTCAACATTTGAAATTCGTGGAGAAACCAATATTTTTATCAATTGAATACAGTTTCAAGGTTTTCCTATCCACGTGCATAATTTCATAAAATTGTTACGCCATTTGAATAGCACCCCACCTCCCCTTCTCTGGTTTCGCGCCTGGAACATTCACTCCGTCGCTCCACGATAATACACCACTGAGGTCACCATTTTTACTTTCCCTGCAATACATGATAATGTATAGGGAAAGTATTGGAATCATGTCGGAAATCGCAACTCGAGCTTTCGACGGATCTACACGTTTCGAGACCTCTAGAATACGAAAAAACAATTTTTAGCGTGACGTCTGTGTGTCTGTCTGTCTGTGTGTGTCTGTCTGTCTGTGCAGATTTTGTATCCCCTCTAACTAAAAAACTAATGGACCGAATTTCACAAAATTTGGTAGATAAGTCACTTGTGAGCGAGTCTGGTGCTGATTAGTTTTGGGTACGATTTGGAGTAAAAGAACCCGCCTTTTTTTTGCGAAATGGCCCGCAAAAGCTTGTATCCACTCTAACTGAAAAACTAATGGACTGAATTTCACAAAATTCGGTAAATGAGTCACTTGTGGGTTACCCTGGTGCTAATTAGATTTTGGTACGATTCGGAAAAAAATAACCTGCCTTTTTTTGCAAGATGGCCCGCAAAAATCGTCAAAATCTAAACAAAAGAACTAGGTATACTCAAATATATCCATTAAATGCTCGTTTAATACGTAATTTTTAACAACGAAAATAATAAGACCAACCCCATTACCCTAGGACTAGCCGTTCTCGAGATATTTTAGTTTTCCGTATCTTCTCTACGTCACCTTTGAAAATAAGTCCGATTACCGAATGAGAACGAAAATTGAACTAAAAGTGAAATAAATTTAATTAAAATAAAGAGAACGTTAATATAAGTCTGCAGGGAAAGTCATGTGCTGCCCACATCAGATTTTTACTTTCCCTGCAATACATGGTAATGTATAGGGAAAGTATTGGAATCATGCCGAAAATCACAACTCCAGTTTTCGACGGATCAACACGTTTCGAGACCTCTAGAATACGAAAATACTATTTTTAGCGTGACGTCTGTGTGTGTGTCTGTGTGTCTGTCTGTGTGTCTGTCTGTCTGTCTGTCTGTGCAGATTTTGTATCCACTCTAACTAAAAAAGTAATTGACCGAATTTCATAAAATTTGGTAAGTAAGTCATTTGTGGGCGAATCTGGTGCTGATTAGTTTGGGGTACGATTCGGGATAAATGAACCCGCATTTTTTTTTTTTGCGAAATGTCTCACAAAAGCTTGTATCTACTCTAGCTGAAAAACTAATGGACCGAATTCCACAAAATTTGGTACGTAAGTCAGTTATGGGACACCAGGGTGCTGATTAGATTTTGATATGATTCGGAAAAAAATAACCTACCTTTGTTTGCAAAATGGCCCGGAAAAATTGCCGAAATCTAAAATAAAAAACTACGTATGCTCAAATATATCCATAAAATACTTGTTTAATACGTAATTTTTAACGAAGAAAAGAATAAGACCAATCCCAATACACTAGGACTAGCCGTTTTCGAGATATTTTAGTTTTTTCGTATATTCTCTAAGTCACCTTTGAAAAGAAGTCCTGTTATCAAATGAGAACGAAAATGGAATTAAAAGTGAATTAAATGTAATTAAAATAAAGAGAACGTGAACATAAGTCTGCAGGGAAAGTCATGTGCTGTCCACATCAGATTTTTACTTTCCCTGCAATACATGGTAATGTACAGGGAAAGTATTGGAATCATGTCGAAAATCGCAACTCGAGTTTTCGACGGATCTACACGTTTCGAGACCTCTAGAATACGAAAAAATTATTTTTAGCGTGACGTCTGTGTGTGTGTGTCTGTATATATGTCTGTCTGTCTATCTGTCTGTGCAATGTATGTATCCCCTCTAACTCAAAAACTAATGGACCGAATTTCATAATATTTAGTAGGTAAGTCACTTGCATGTCACCCTGGTGCTGATTAGTTTTTGGTAAGATTCGTAAAAACAGAACCCGCTTTTTTTTTTTTTTGCGAAATGGCCCTTAAAAATTCCATTTATCCGCTCTAGCTGAAATACTAATTTACCAAATTTCACAAAATTTGGTAGATAAGTTACATGTTGGATACTCTGGTGCTGATTAGAATTTGGTACGATTTGGAAAAGAAGAACCTGCCTTTTTTTACGAAATGGCCAGCAAAAATTTCATATATCCACCCTATAGCTAAAATACTAATGGACCAAATTTCACAATATTTGGTAGATAAGTTACTTGTGAGGCACTCTGGTGTTGATTCGATTTTGGTACGATTCGGAAAGTAACTACCTGCCTTTTATTACGAAATGTCCCGCAAAACACCAAAATCTAAGAAAAAAAGTCTGATGTGCGAAAAAAATCTAATTCCTTATATAATGCAATGAATTTACTACTTTTACAGTAAAAAAATAGGTTTTTCTTATAGTAGATACTTATATTCTTTACATATTCTTTACAAGATATTGAATGTTCGTCAATTAGTCGTCATTTTCATTGATTTAGCGTCATTTTTATCCATTTGGCAAGATTTTCGTTAATCTGGCAGCATTAAAATATTCGTCAAGTTGGCGAAATTTCGTCAAATTCGTCGCCAAAATCTCGCCAAGCGTTATAAACGGAGAAATAAGTTATTTTTATAGCAGATAAATGACTATTGGGGTTCAAATACAAAAGTATTACTCAAAGTATCTTTTCTCATGCATGGAACGAGCTAGATCCACGAGAATGATGTCACCCAATTTATCGCATGATATTACATATGAAGAGTGAAAGGTTTCTCAACAGTTAATATATTTATTTTAATTTATAGGATTTTTTGATAAATTTATTTTAAAAATGTGCAATATCTCGAGAACGGTTCATGCTAGCGTTCTAAAGTTTATGTCAATCGTTTTCTAAGGAAAAGTTACATAAGAAATGTCTATTTGCGCAACTTTATTAAAGCTTTTGATTTTGTGATGATTTTTTCAAAATTTCACTCGAAAATTTAGGGGGGGGTTCTGAGCATTCAATAACGTTTAAAAACAATAGGCTTCAGGTATTCACGGATTGTGATTTTGTACTAAATTTCATTCGAATCGCTCCATTCAATAGTGAGATATCGTCTCCACAGACTCACTGACACACACACACAGAGACATCACCTCAAAATGTTCGATTCGTGATCAAGGATGCTTGAAACGTGCTCTCCCGCCAAAAACTCGGATTTCGAATTTTCGACCCCGTCACAGTACTGTCCTTATACATTATGTATATAAGGAAAATAAAAAGACTACGTATGCTGAAATGTATCAATTAAATTTTTGTTTTATACGCCATTTTGGACGAGGAGAAAAATATGACGCACTCCATTATACTTTAGGACTAACCGTTCTCAATACATTTGAGATTTCTTGCATTTTTGTTACGCCGCTGTCGGAAAAATGCCTAATTACCAAATAAAAACAAATATTGAACTAAAAATGCAAATTCAGTGTTATTTGGGGCAATTAAACTCTCTAATGAATATTAAAGAAATTAAGAAAATGTGAATTTAAGTCTGCAGGGAAAGTCATGTGCTGCCCACATCAGATTTTTACTTTCCCTGCTATACATTAGTATAGGGAAAGTATTGGAATCATGCCGAAAATCGCAACTCGAGTTTTCGATGGATCTACACGTTTCAAGACCTCTAGAATACGAGAAAACTATTTTTAGCGTGACGTCTGTGTGTGTGTGTCTGTCTGTGCAGATTTTGTACCCACTCTAACTACAAAAGTAATTGATCGAATTTCATAAAATTTGGTAGGTAAATCACTTGTGGGCGAATCTGGTGCTGATTAGTTTTGGGCACGATTCGGGATAAAAGAACCCGCCTTTTTTTTTTTGCAAAATGGCTCTCAAAAGCCTGTATTCACTCTAGCTGAAAAGCTAATGGACCGAATTCCACAAAATTTGGTAGGTAAATCACTTTGTGGGACACCCTGGTGCTGATTAGATTTTGGTATGATTCGGATAAAAACAGCCTGCCTTTTTTTGCAAAATGGCCAGCAAAAATCGTCAAAATCTAAAATAAAAAACTACGTATGCTCAAATATATCCCTGAAATGCATATTTTATACGTAATTGTTTAAGGTAAAGGAATAAGACCAACCCATTGCACTAGGACTAGCCGTTCTCGAGATATTTTAGTTTTTTCATATTTTCTCCACGCCACCTTTGAAAACAAGTCCAGTTACCCAATGAGAACGAAAATTGAATTAAAAGTGAATTAAATTTAATTAAAATAAAGAGAACGTGGATATAAGTCTGCAGGGAAAGTCATGTGCTGCCCACATCAGATTTTTTATATTGCAAAGATTGGACAATGACATCTTTGCTAGCGACTATAAACTTCAGCTTACACAGAGTGAACTTTCTATAAATAACTGACTGTAATTTACAGCGATTATTAACCTGGCTGTAATTTACAGCGATGATTTTTGGAAAACGAGTTGCTGTTTTTTATTCATAATTTCCTGCAACCCTTTCCGTAGCTAATAAGCAAATTGGCAGGTTTGGAGCTGCGCACAACTCGTAGAATGAGGTGTGACGAATGCAACAAAAAATACTCCACTATCCCCCCCCCCCCTCTTCCTTTGTTTTCTTACTTATTTTTTAGCAGAAAGAAACGTCTGGTCCGTCGATATTACACATTTCGATACGGCCGATTGGATATGGCGATGAAGTAAGGTCACGAGCGAGTCGAGTTGAGGTGTAAAATTTTAACGTGCAATTTTTTATTGAAAAAAAGTCTAGAGCGTTCGTGAAGATATGATTGCAGACATATCAGCAACAGAATTCGTATTTCAAAATTCATGCTTCTAAAGTTCAGAAGTGAGACAAGTTAAATTAACATGTAATAGTGATGATTGATATTGGCGAATCATTGACATAAACTAATTCGCTCTAATTGCTGTTAAAATTATCTAAAAAAAAAAATATCCCTTAATACGACAGCAAAATTTAGTATGGGTGATCAATAAGTAAAATACACTTTGGGCGAAGAATAAGGAAAACTTGAGCAACATAATTAAGCACAAATAACACAATAATGCAGCATGCAGCTGTTTCGAGGACACTCTGGATCCTCTTCGTAAGTGCAAGAGAACCAACAAATCCAAAGTCCAAAAGAGGAATGGGCCGGCAATTGAAGATTTATTAAATTACTATTTTTGACATAGTTTTAACGTTCTTTAATACGAAATTTTAAAGCACGTTTTGTTTGACCCATATAAAAAAGACCACAGTGGCAAGAAATACTGTAAAGAGTCCAACTATTAGAAATTTCTAAAGGATCTTTAAGTCAGAGTGGTTTAACCCCCCTCCCCCTCTCCCTTCTTCAACCAAACTAAATTACTCCCCTAAAATAAATGGTTTTAGCAATAGATGAAATGTTTATATATCTTCTAAATTAACCTATTTCTCCTAGTTAAAGCTTGATCAAATTTAACTGGCTTTGCTACTCTCTTCGTAATTCTATTTCTTTTGTCTCTATTTTCTACTTACGTACTTATTGGTCCCTTTGCACTGAAGACGAAAACCTAATGCGTGTTTTTGAAATAATAGTACAATTTACTCAACTTTTTTGCTCAGTATTTTAACGCTGTGCTTTGTTTATGTTACTGCTTGTGCACAAAGTCACATATTGCATTCATTCAATTCAAATTTACCACTCATACTGGCAATTAAAGAAGCAATCCCAATCCTTCGATTCTCAGTGAATATATTTTATATTTTAATTGAAATATAGTTTATTACCAAACTTCAATTTCTTTATCTTGCTGAGTATTTATTTTATGCCGTTTCCTATCTTTACGGTACATTTTTTATTTTTAACAGTATATGCATATACAATTTTAAATGTATTTTTTTTTTAAATACTTATATTTAAATATATTTAAAGTAGTTTAAATGTATTCAAATATTTTAAATTATATTCGAATATTCAGTTTTCGGAAATCTCGTATTTCACTATTGCAGAAAGCTTTGATTACTTAAAGTTTTGCAAAACGTTTTGTTTACCAAAAAATTTTAGAATTTGCTATGTTAACAGAAAAACCCTTTTTAAAACCAATATTGAATACTTTCGGAAAGATATCCGTCTGCGCGTGAATGTATGTGTACAGGAAACTGTTTGTACTGTGTGCGTACAGGTGCATAAGCCCATAGGTGTACACGTTTGATCAATCTATTGTAAAGTGACCATTCCCGAATGAATAAAGTGACTGCAGTGCTAACCGAGAATTTAAAAAGTTATCTTAATGGATCTCTACAACAAAACGAAATAGATGAAAAAGCCAAATACAAAGTTGTAAACCATTGTCTAATGAATTGGAGGTGACGCTAAAAGTGTTACAGAAATAATTTATTTGACAGAATAGGGTTATTGACGAACGACTGTTCTATTAAACAGCAGTTACAAGCACTGGGATCAAATGTACAACCCATAGAGTTAAAAAGAAGGAAATAAAACTCCTATGGATGAAACGCTTGAAAAGGCTTTAATGCTTTGAGAATTACATCTAGGTGACGCTAGTGTTAATAAAGTAGCTGCTATTGTCAGTTGACACAGCAGAAAGGCGCAGTATTTAGTATGTATTTTTGATTATTTTTAAATTAAGGGCTCCCTAATTATGAGTATAATTAAGCAGTATTTTTTCATAGTTGAAGGATATGGTACATGATATAGGGAGATAAAAATAAATTGGTAGGTAAAATAATTTTGAATACGTAGGAATATTCTTTATTGTTTCAGTTCTAATTTGCATTGCGCGCATTATTTATTTTTACAAAATTGACAGTTTAAATAAATATTTTAGAGCCTTTCGCCAAAGAAATGCATGCAATGCAGGACTCCTTATCTTATCCCAGTGCATAACCGATAACTGACTTCTTGTATACAAGGCAACTGCCGGAATCTTTAATGGATTTTAACGAAACTTTTTATCCGAATTTGATAACGAAAAGGCTATAACTAAATAGCATTTTTTTTTAAATTCGAGCAAAAACGTCAAAATGTATTCGAAATTTTATATTCCCTTAACAAGGCAGCATAGGACAAAATTTGACATAATTATGGATAAAAGAGGTTATTTATGATTCAATGATCACGAAACTTAACAATTTCAATCATTGTAGTGAAAATAGCGCGATATAATTTTGTGCTTGTGACATCATTAGCCCTCCTACGAAGGGGGGGGGGGGGAGCTACCCCCGAGGGGGTGCATTGTCAAACTTGTGTCAGATCGAAAAATTTTAAGGACTTATATCAGATCGAAAGATTTTAAAAGACTTGTATCAAATCGAAAGATTTTAAAGACTTGTATCAGATCAAAAGATTTTAAAGACTTGTATCAGATTAAAAGATTTTAATGACTTGTATCAGATCGAAAGATTTTAAAGACTTGTATCAGATCAAAAGATTTTAAAGACTTGTATCAGATCAAAAGATTTTAATGACTTGTATCAGATCGAAAGATTTTAAAGACTTATATCAGATCAAAAGATTTTAAAGACTTGTATCAGATCAAAAGATTTTAAAGACTTGTATCAGATCGAAATATTTTAAAGACTTGTATCAGATCGAAATATTTTAAAGACTTGCATCAGATCGGAAGATTTTAAAGACTTGCATCAGATCGAAAGATTTTAAAGACTTGTATCAGATCGAAATCCTTTAAAATTAAGGATATGTGATCACTGAGACAAATGATACAGATTTTTTAAATTTTCTTGCAAAATTTGAAAAAAAGAATTACAAACTAATTAAAAATGGTATGAGAAAGTCGAGCTGAGCCATACACCAGTTAATTTTCAATATAATAGTATTTGAGTGATTGCATTCATATGTTTTATATATTGATATCAATTTCTTTATTTCTAGGTAAGTAGAAAATATCTTTTTTCCATGTAGAGGATATATTACATCGATTCTACAGATTTTCAGGGCGATATTCATAATGAAGTAAGTTTTTAATATATTTTCTACAATCTGTGCTTCTTCCTTAAGCAATTTAACAAAAATTTAACAAATTTTCGCTTTAAAATATATGTTTTGGCTTTTTTAAATTTAGTGTTATTTTTGATAAAATGTAAGACCTAATTGGATGTTCCGCTTTTTGAGACATTCTCATCAAATAATCAAAACATTTCTATTTCTTCAATATACAACTGCCATATATTCTTAAAACTAAAACTGGGGTCAAGGTGAAAAAGAGAATTTTTCTTTGCTTTCAGTGCAATTAACAAACAAAAGCAGTGGAAAAAATACATTATTAAATACAGAGATTAACTAATAGAAGATATCAACTGGTTTCAGACGTAAAAATTAAAACAATATATATTTCTTCTTCGAGATAAAAACGCAGAGCAACGACTTTAGTCAAAGCAGAAATGATTTCTATTTAATCAGAAGAAAAACCTCTCTTGCTTTGACTGGGTTGGATGCTTTGTCTTTTTCATATTAAAGTTCATCAAAATCTCGAATTCAAAATTTCTCAAGAGAGCATTTCAATAATACAACCGTACAGTAGTATAAGAAATTAAAAATTGTATTCAATTTCTTGATGTTTGTCTTAAAATGTGCAATTTTTAATTTTGTGCACATCAGTTACTTCTTTGCATGAGTGGAGTTTATGACAAGACAAATTCGTCAAGTTAGAAGCTTTATACCCTGTTATTTTAATTCCATTTGATGCCAACGCCCCAATTTCTAAAAGATTTTCTTTCAATTACAGAAATAGCCTGATCTCTCAAAAAAGTGTGTGTGTGTGTGTGTAGCGGGGGGGGGGGGGGGTCAACGATTAAATGGGGGGGACAATGCTGAATTTCATTTTGATGATAAATAACATCTGTGGCTGAAATTGGAGCGTTACGAAAAATGTATACACTTTGGTCACTTTTTTCTCCGACCCTAATAGATGTAAGTATGGTTTGTACATATGCTGTACATTTTCCAGGTATTCATTTTTTCTTTTTTATTCCTTCTTTATGTATGTCGTCCAAGTAGAAATAGTTTATAGATATAATCTATCTATTTCTATAGAAACATACATATTTTGTGTCTGCTTCGTCAAAATACTTGGACTTGAGAACGAATTTTACGAAGTGAACATTTCCATTTTTTTAGGCTAAGCCCTTTTTCCACGTGTATAGCGATATAGCTTGATTTTTTAAGTTTTTCTTTATTCGTTTCCAACCTTTGAATTTTGTTGATTTTCTGTAACTTGATAACTCGTGTTTTGTACTTTTTTCCATTTGATTGATAATTTGCTGTTTTATATTTTATTCTGTGGGTGTTTTAGAAAGTTAGGTTTATCGTGTTGCAGCTTCTTACTTTTCGTTCATTGGATTTTCAAACTACTATTATATATATATATATATACATATATATATATATATATATATATATATATATATATATATATATATATATATATATATATCTCAATGGTAATATTGTTAAGAATAATTTTGTAGATAATAAATATTCTATTTTTAATCACCTTTTTTTTAAACCTCTTTTACATAATAGTAAATTGGCTAAACTCAAAAGATTTAAACGCGGTAAAGGAAGCTCCTCCCAATATGATATTAAAGCGGAGATTAAAAGTATGCATCAACAATTCAATAACACATATCAATGGAAATTTATTAAATCATGGGTATTTGCAGTTAAGAAAAAACAATTAAACACAGTTTATGCTATTTTCTTAAAGTTAAATCTTACTAATGAACATTTTAATCATATTTTCTATGATTTGCTCATTACTAGATCAAAATATTTAAAAATAAAACTTAATCAATTTCATCATAATAACTGTTCCAATTCTTATTGTGTAATATCATTTAAGCATCCTATTTATAATTCCATAAACTTTAAGAATTTATTTAATCAATTTCATCATTTATTGCCTGTAAAGGATTTGAATGTTACTAAAACTTTTAAATATAACAAGCCTATTGGAAGAACCATTTTTAATTACAATGCAATTTCAAAATCTCTCTCAGTCGACATAGATTCCTCAACAAATTTAGATGGTGAATGTATTTGTAGTGCTGATAATTATGCTGAATTTATAAATCCACACTTGGGTCATATATAGTTACTGGAGACTTAGCCATTGTAAAAGATAAATCTTTAAGAACTATAATGTCATTTGGCACTAAATTCAGGTTACCTTCATGTAATAATTCTAAAAAAGTGTTAAAGTCAATCAATCTGGACCTTGATAAATTTATTTATGGATTAGCTTCTAAATATGCTCAGCCTTTAGAGGCATTTAATATGTGGAAATTTACTATTTTAAGATCTATTAAAAATACCATTTGTAGTATTAATTTATCTAGATCCATATATAATATGGATAATATAAAGCATTCTGTTAATGATTTACATAGATCTTTTGTTATTACTTATGTAGATAAAGCCTCTAATAATTATGCTATTATTTGTAAAAAATTCTATATTCAATATCTGCTAGATTATTTAAAAAATAATAGTCTATTTAAAATTGATTCACACTCTCTTAATAGTATCAAATTGAAAATTATCAATATGTATAGTGATTTAGATATTAATAATAAATTTTTGACATTTCCATATATTGTGCTTATACCTAAATTTCATAAAAATCCTATTAAATTTAGAACTGTTACTAGTGGTCATAATTCATACTCTACTACTGCTAGTAAATTATTACTAAATTATTTAAATGTACTAAATAGCAATTTACGAGATTCTGGTGATAGCTACATTATTCTAAATAACAGTAAGGAATTAAAAAATAAATTAAAAACGCTTGGTAAAATAATAGGATTTCAAACTTTTGATTTTAAAGATCTATTTAATAATATTAAGATCACTGATCTATATGATGTCATTTTAGCTTTATATAATGTTTATATTACTAAACATTCTAATCTTACAAAATTTACCAATTTTCCTAAGCTTCTCCATTTTGTTCTTTTCAATAATTATATCTTTCAGGGTAATAAATTATACTTACAAGTCTCAGGTGTTCCACAAGGTGGCTGTAGTAGCAGTATGTTAGCTAATTTATACCTATATCATTATGAAAAATTCTTTACTTCAACTGATTATAAAATTTATAGATATGTAGATGATCTGATTTGTCTTGTATTTACTGATAATTATGTCATAGATATAGATTTCTATCCGGATAATTTGGAATTAATACCTAATGAAACTTCTATTAGTAATAATGTTTATTATTTGGATTTAAATCTAATTATAGAACCTGCTCATGGGATAGTTACTAAATTATATGATAAAAAAGATTTTTTTAAATTTAATATTAATAAATTATTACCTTTTAATTCCTGCAACTCGATTCAATTGTTTAGAAATATTATACTTAATCAACTTTTTAGAATTTATAGATTATCAGATAAAAAATTTCATGCTTTGCACATTAATAACCTCAAAATTACCAGTAAAATGTATCAATATCCTGCATATTTAGTCAATAGTATAGTTAATAAGTTTCGATTAGCCTAAAATTCTCATATTCTCCCCTTATTATCTTATTTTAGCCGTACTTCTTCATTCTCCTGCAATTATATTTTCATCTTTTTATCTCGAAGCTTTAACAGTTGAATAACTCATTTTATTGCTTTTGCGCAGTACAGTTTTTATTACTCTCTTTGGCAACAGCAAATCACATCTTTTCATTTTGGCATATGGCAACGTTGATCCAGTCATATTTTGCTCGTCATGGTTGCGCTGAAGAGGTGCGTTTTGAGGTATTTATGTTTCCTTTATTGTTCCAATCTTTATGCTTGTCGTCCATATAACACAAGTTTATAGATAAAATCTATCTTGTGTTTCAGAAACAAGCATTTTTGTGTTCATTTCGAAAGGATATATGGACCCGACGAGAATTTTTTCGAAATGAACTTTTCGTAAGCCTAATCTCGTAAGCCTAAATCTCCTCCATGTGCAAGCTTTTTTGCTTGATTTTTTTGTTTTCTTATTTGCATTCCTCATTTTTGAAATTTGTTGATTGTCTTTGTCCTTATGACTTGCATTATGCTTTATTATTTCCTCTTTTTGTCTTAATTTCTTTGTATTTGTAGAAAATTTTGGAATAGTGTATTATGAGTTACTACATACATTCTAACTTTGGATTTAATAATTTATTTTTATATATATATATATATATATATATATATATACACAGGATGTCCCAAAAACATTGACCTCGGCTTTTATTCCTTAAATATGGATCTTAGACATATATAATAAATTACAAAGTTGCATAAAAAAGGTATAGAATTTTATGAAATCGATTAAAATTTTCAAGAAAATTAAATTTGAAGAAATACAAAATTTAAAATTTTATATGGCCCCTGTACAAAAACATTTCCAATGAGTAAAATGTGCCTCATAAACTAATAAGGTGATGAACAAAATTTCAGCATTTTATCATCATTTACACAAGAAATGGACCACAGAGAGACAGACTGACTGACAGACACACGGACATCATTTCAAAAATAGTCAACACGTGTTCAGGAGGTCTTAAAGCATGTATCGGCATCAAAATCTCCAATTCGAAAATTTTCGTGAAAGCAATACTTGATACTATATTACATAATATGAGAAAGTAAACGCTCCACGTCCGTTCTAAATATTGTGATTATTTACTTATAATTCAATTCAAATTGAGAATTTTTTCCGTATTGATAGCTCATTTTTTACCAGCTTTTATTGTCATCTTTAAGTTTTTACTTTCCCTGCAATACATGGTAATGTATAGGGAAAGTAGTGGAATCATGTCGAAAATCGCAACTCGAGTTTTCGACGGATCTACACGTTTCGAGACCTCTGGAATACGAAAAAACTATTTTTAGCGTGACGTCTGTGTGTGTGTGTCTGTCTGTCTGTGTGTCTGTCTGTCTGTGCAGATTTTGCATCCACTCTAACTAAAAAACTAATGGACCGAATTTCACAAAATTTGGTAGATAAGTCACTTGTGGGCGAGACTGGTGCTTTTGGGTACGATTCGGGATAAAAGAACCCGCCTATTTTTGCGAAATGGCCCGCAAAAGCTTCTATCCAATCTAACTGAAAAACTAATGGACCGAATTTCACAAAATTCGACAGATGAATCATTTGTGGGTCACACTGGTGCTGATTAGATTTTGGTATTCTTCGGAAAAAAATAACCTGCCTTTTTTTGCAAAATGGACCGCAAAAATCTTCAAAATTTAAACTAAAGAACTACGTATGCTCAAATATACCCATTAAATGCTGGTTTAATACGTAATTTTTAGAGAAGAAAAGAAAAAGACCAACCCCATTACACTAGGACTAGCCGTTCTCGAGATATTTTAGTTTTTCGTATTTTCTCTACGGCACCTTTGAAAATAAGTCCGTTTACCGAATGAGAACGAAAATTGAATTAAAAGTGAAATAAATTTAATTAAGATAAAGAGAACGTGTATATAAGTCTGCAGGGAAAGTCATGTGCTGCCCATATCTGATTTTATTGTCTATGTTCATCTTTTTAGATGTTATGTTGTAATGATTTACTGTGATTGTTTTATCTCTAAATCTCTAACTGTTTTTATGTCATTTGATGCTACTATAATTACCGTGTTTACCCATCTCCTTCTGTAAGGTTGTCTTTTAGGAGTAAGTATTCATGGATCCTGTAATCTCCTCTGAATATCTTAAAGATAAAGTTTAAAAACTATTGCGTATCCAATAATAGGCATATTTTCAAAACACTTTTTTACTTTCCCTGCAATGCATGGTAATGTATAGGGAAAGTATTGGAATCATGCCGAAAATCGCAACTCGAGTTTTCGACGGTTCTACACGTTTCGAGACCTCTAGAATACGAAAAAACCATTTTTAGCGTGACGTCTGTGTGTGTGTGTGTGTCTGTCTGTGTGTCTGTCTGTCTGTCTGTCCAATGTATGTATCAACTCTAACTCAAAAACTCGAATTTCATAAAATTTGGTAGGTGAGTCACTTGGGTGTGACCTTGGTGCTGATTAGTTTTTAGTACGATTCAGGATAAAAGAACCCCCCTTTTTTTCCAAATGGCCCGCAAAAATTTCCTGTTTCCACTTTGGCTGAAAAACTAATGGACCGAATTTCACAAAATTTGGTAGATAAGTCGCTTGTGGATCACCCTGGTGCTGATTAGATTTTGGTATAATTCGGAAGAAAGTAACCTGCCTTTTTTTGCGAAATGGCCCTTTTTTTGCGAAATATATCCATTAACTGCATTTTTTATGCGTAATTTTTAACGATGAAAAGAATAAGACCAACCCCATTACACTAGGACTAGCCATTCTCGAGATATTTTAACTTTTTAGTATTTTCCCTACGCCACCTTTGAAAATAAGTCCAGTTACCAAATGAGAAAGAAAATTGAATTAAAAGTGAATTAAATTTAATTAAAATAAAGAGAACGTGGATATAAGTCTGCATGGAAAGTCATGTGCTGGCCACATCAGATTTTTAAGAATACCAAACGATTTAAATAGATTAAGTTTAGGTTTACTAAATGCACAGTCATAAATATTGTGCTCTTGAAATTTTTCATGAATGTTGATGCTATAGAATTGGCATAAAGTGCACCAAAGCGGAAAAAGAACACATTTTGAAAAAACTCTTGAGCTGCTTTTAGAATAGCTTGTTGTTTACATCTTTGAGATTTAAAATTTTACTTTTCATGGAATAAAAGATACATGAATTATATATTTTTGAAATCAGCAGAACTTATTTTATTTTTAAGCCACTAAACGAACAATTGATATTTTGAATGTTTTTCACATTTTGGTCGGCCCCTTGTGACTTTAAAGCAACTTTTGCGGAAAGTGTAACAGAAACTTATAACTGTAACGTCCAGTTACTTGAAATTTTCAGCAGTAACTGTAACACTACTTAGCTACTTATATGGATTACTCAGTTACCTTTTCAAAATAACTTTACTTTGCTTTCAACCCAGACGGGCCGATCTATGCGAAGGTGTAAGATATCTGTTTAGACAGCCGGGGCAGTGCCACCCAATTACGACCGGAACGCAGTGGGGAAAGTAACTTTACTGAACTTTAGATTCAAATAATAAATTAATGAAATGAACATGGGTCAAACGTCCACTGTACTCAAACATTCCAAATCCAGTGACGTCGCCAATGAGGGGGCGGGGATATATGGGTGATATACCCCCCCCCCCCACACACACACACACACACACCCACACAGAAATTTTTTCTTGCGACGCTACTACCCAAGTCCCATCTCATTGATTTCCTATAGCTTGAAATGATCATACTCGTATATACTAAACTTAACTATCCCATCATTTATTCATGTTACAGATCTAACATAAGAACTGGGACTGTTTTTGTAATTTATCACCATCCTTCTGTTTCTCTTTAAGGGCTATCACAGTCGGCGCTTAACTTTTTCAACTGCTGAATGACAGCATCGATTTCAATGATGACAGCGCCCCCTCTACGTATCCGACATTCGCGTAGGACGAATTCTCATCATGCTTAAAAGCCTTTCGACAAGCTGTATGTTGAAGATTTATTACAAATAGCTGGCCATATACAATGCTGGACGCTGCTCGAGTATTAATTCTTGTGAAAAGCGGCGTCTTCGGAACTCTAGTAGACGTACTCTTTAAATCACATTTTAATGTAGAGAACTAGAGAAATTCAGTATACATTTGAATGAAATGGAAATCTGCTTAATACTGCAACCATGGGGATAAAGGTATGGAGTTAAAACTCAATGCTGAGAAAATGCCAACATCATTTGAGACAATCATTCAGGTGGCGCTGCGATAAGATAAGCTCCCGTGCATTGTATGTATTTCTATGGTGTAAGGTTTAATATTTATTTAAACTGTCAATTTTGTAGAAATAAATTAGTAGCGCAATACAAATTAGAGCTGAAGCAGTAAGAAATATTCCTACGTATTCAAAATTATTTTTACCTTTCAATTTATTTCTATCTTCCTATATTCTGAACTCTGTCATACAGTGAAAAAATACTGATTAATTATACTGTTAATTAGAGAATCTTAATTAAGCAGTTATAAAAAATATATATACTTAATGCTATGCCTCTTTATTATGTCAAATGAAAACAAAGGGCGTTTTACTAACACTAGCGACCCCTAGATATAATTCTTAAAGCGTTATGGCATTTTCAAGCTTTACATCTATAGAAGTTTTATCTCCTTTCTAACTCCGTGACTGCAACACTTTGCCAATGGTGAATTAACGATTTTTTTTCTATAATGGAGATGGTCTACACAAAATTGCATTTGGGGCGCCAATAAATGCCCCAACATTGTTTTCATGATATCCCAAATTGTATTCAGTTGTGAGACGTCTTCAAAAGGTTGTTAATTTATTATAAACGTGGTCCAGCACGTTTCTGCTGCACCTTCTGCTTTCCTAAACTTTTAAACATATTTTACTGCACATACTGCTTTCATTAACTCTTAAAAACATTTTCACAAATGTGTGTTGTTGTTGTTGTTGAGACCCAGACCGTCCGACCTACCAGAAAGGTGCAAGGTAACCGTTTGGACGGCCGGGAAGTGCCACTCAATTTAGACCGGAACCCAGTGGGGGAGTCATCCACAGAGACCGTACCCTCCTTCCCCTACTACCAACCTCTCGGAAGGACTAACGGACCCACGTGTTTAACGTGATCGTACTCCGCATGAACACGGCGGCAGTTGTGGCAGCGTGCAAACCACCGGACTACCGCACCCGAAATGTACCAACAGCACGCGGTGTTCCCAGGTGGTCACCCACCCAAGTACTAACCGCGCCCGATGCTGCTTGACTTCGGTGATCTAACGAGAACCGGTGTTTTTAGCACGATAGGGCCATTGGCTCTTACAAATGTGTGTGTTATTCTATCAAAGTTTGTTATACAATAGAATCATTATTTTGAACTCTAGGAACATGACTGATGGTGTTGTATTTGACTCCCTCTCCAATATTTTGTAACACTTACGGTACTGCTATAGAAGTTTATACAGTAGCCCTTGTTACCATTTTTAGAAGTCTGCAAAAAAATTCTTCGTAACACTATAAAATGTTGATAAAAAAATATCAACCAGTTTCAAAAACAAAAAAGAGCCTGTTTTGTCAGAAGAGAACCAGAAAGGTAAATACCCGTCTGTCCAGGAGACCTATACCAAACTTTGTTGTTCGTAGTTCTGTTTTGATCGATAGAAGGCTCTCCTATAGTGGAGATACAAAATATATTGTGTTTTCAATAGAAATTGTATCCCCTCTATAAGACATCCCTCTATTGATCGATGCAGAACCACGGTCGACAAGCTTGGAATAAAACTCCTTTTGCTGGTCTAGACTTTTGCAAGAAGGCGATTTTGCAAAATCAGGAAATTCGTTTGAGTTCTGAAAAATTTAGAATTAAATGTATTCACAAATATATATATATATATATATATATATATATATATATATATATATATATATATATATATATATATATATATATATATATATATATATATATATATATATATATATATTTACGAGATTTTACTGCATAAAAATTAAAAAAAAAATCGTCATTCAGATGACAATCAGTAGAATGAGAATATAGAAATGAAATGAAAGCACATGCACAAAAAAGTCGCTTGTAAAACCATAGTCCGGCCGCCTGTTTGATTGTGGGCTCGAAGCTTAAAATTTATTCACCGCATAGTAGATCTGTCACTGCTCCACAGTTTTAAAAAACAGAATATGCAAGAACAGAATTTGAGTAAAACTTACATTTTATTCAGAAGGAACTATTTTTAGGATTTTTTATAATTTCGTCTCATTTCTCTAACGAATAAGAGAAACCTTAAAATTTACTTATACAAAAATTCTACTTAATCAGTCCATTTCGAAGATATACCTATAGATAAAATGTATTTCTTAGTAAGAAGCAAGCGTTAAATAAAATATATTAGTGCCTACCGGTTTTGAAAAAATAAAAAACGATCGTTTTCCTTTATGACTTAGGAAAACATAGCAATTACAGCAAAGGCAGGGCCAACTGTCAGTTCAATTTCATGCACTCGGTTTTGCCGATGCTGGTGTAACAAGAAATCTGCATGGGTTCGAGCCTGGCCCACGAGCTTAGATCCGGGCTGACTCACAGGGTTGTGTTCGAGACAGACGTATTTAATGTTTGAATGAAGACTTTTGTTATAAGAAATACCTTTGAACAATAGAGACAGAGGACAAATCAAACGATGACTTTCCATACAGCACTCACTAGCGATTGAAGGTATATGTAATTAGTGATTTACATACTGGCGGACAAATTATGAAGAGATATACTAGTAACAAAATTTGTAGGACTATCAGAAAGACTTCTAATGCTACCCAACAGTACTACTAGATTCCTAATCAAAATTATTAAAGAATGTAAATTCTATAATTTACACTCTTTAAGTACATCTTTTGTACATTTAAAACGTAGAAATTCCGTATAAAAGGCAATTTATCTAGATCACATGGTTATTTACGTAAATATTTAAGTATTTATCAATAAGATTTTTGTCTTCTCTTAAGGCTACCGTGTATTGCTTGCTTTAATCATTATATCGTGTTGTGGTAGTGGTGTGCGTGTGTGTGTGGGGGGGGGGGGGGGGGGAGTTAGGTTGGATAAAAACTAAAAAAGAAAATAAGTAAAAAAAATTAAAGAAATAAAAAGATTAAAAAAGGAATCAACTATATACTATTTTCTGAGTAGCGGAGATTCCAAAAATCGTTTGTGTCAGTACAAATTTCGTGCTCGGCATTACATAGATATAATTGACAAAATATATAAAAGATTATCTACTAGTCCTAAAATGGGTACTTTCAGCGCATCACGAAGTAAAATTTTTCGAATCTTTGCAACCTCTTTTAGATTAACAACCACTATATATATATATTTTTTTAAATTCTGGCATACTTAAGTGTACGGGTTTCTGAAACAAAACTAATCAATTCAATTTTCAATTTATCCCTTCTCTGCAGAGTAGTTTTTGCAGTGATTAATAACATCAGATTCTACAGATATAAAAAATGTGATTTGGTGTCAGCTGGTCATAACTGGAAGTAGCAAAATTTTCCATACTGTTAGCAACAGTAAACATAAAAACAGAAAGCGATTTAAGTTGGAAGATCAAAATAAAAAGAACTTCCATTTTCGTGCCCCCAATATTTCAATATACATTATGATTACCTATTCATTTCTAATAGCATTTCCAGAAATATTGTACAACGTTCCTTGCTTATGATTCGAAATCATTCCTCGTGACCCCTATTTAGACGAGAAAATTGTTCATTATACGTTCTCCATGACCCGGTCTTTGCGAAATTACAGGCAAAAGCAATGAGGAAACAGGGATGAAAATGCAAAGCATTTATAGACGCTGGAATGCATAACATGAAAATATGAGTTAAATTTTTTTAATTCTAAGCTTAATAGCATCTTGTTATACAAGGTAGGATCAAAAAGTTCGGAAGTCTGTGCTGATATCCCCAACCCTGATTGGAGGAGAGGGGAACTAGTTTACCGTGGCATAGAGGCACATGTGACGCGAGATGTGAAAAAGAAGAAGCAGGTACGCAGTGCAGGGCTTTTCCAGGTCGATCGCCAGGTACAATGCTTCTGTCGACGATTTCCCCAAATGCTGGCAGAATTTGATATTCGCACGTTGTTCTTCAAACGCCATTTCCGTTTTCGACGAACGCGAACGACTACAGTTTACTGACACGCATTGTCTGGAAAAACACCTGCTTCTTCCTTTTCACATCTCGCGTCACATGTGCCTCTACGCCAAGGGAAAATAGTTCCCCTCTCTTCCAATCAGGGTTGGAGATATCAGCACAGTCTGATCGTTTTGATCCCCCCCTACCTTGTATATATATATATATATATATATATATAATAAAAATATTTTATGAAATTCCAATGAGAGATTAAAGATAAATTGTAAATGTTGTCCATGGTCTTAAGTTTTTAAATAAAATAAATTATTTTGGGGGAAATGTTATGAATGAAATGCTGCTTTTATAGAGAGAGTCAGGCGTGTTATTTTTTTTTTCTATGACGTCATTTGAATGAATGTCAGTTGTTTTCGATGAAGTTTTCAAATATAATAAATTAATGTAGTATTGCGATAAGTTTTAAAATATTACTTAGGAATGTATTGCATTTTAGAGATTGCATTTTAGAGATGTTTAAACAAAATTGCATTGAAGTTGGAAAGTGTTTCATAATCAATGCTTTAAGCATGATTGATTTTTTTTTTTTTTTTTTTTTTTTTTTTTTTTTTTTTTTTTGTGTTGTTACGTTTCGTCCAATATATTACTCGCTAGAGGCATCTGAACACCTCACGTTATTTGTAGCCGTGGTTTGACTGCTTTGATGATTTTAATATTCCATAATTACTTGCAATTGGTCATCATTATTATATCTTTCTAATATATATATATATATATATATATATAATTTACAAATGTAAAATATTCTGAGATAGCTACATGAAAAAAATTTCTCATACGTAAAATATGCAAACATGGCGCTAAGCTGCCCTTGTCACGGCTAATTATGCATTTACTTGTAAAAAATACTACAATGAGCTACTATTAAATTGTTATAATGATGGGAAGATGTATCTACACGTCAATCAATCAAAAATAGAAATTGAAAATCGTGTTAAGGCAATGTATAAACTTTCCGGCATTGGAATCGGAAACATTAAATTCCCTTATCTCACGCTCATTCCTAAACTGCATAAGAGTCCCATTAGATTTCGACCCGTAACAATAGGATATAGGTCATACTTAACCAATGCAAATAAAAGGTTACTCATGGTGCTCAGGCCAGTTATTGCAGAACTTAAGAAGCAGGGATCTTATTTTATTAAAAATAGTTTTGAAGCTATTAATAAATTAAAGAGCATACCGCATAATGTGGTGTTGTTGTTGTTGTTGAAACCCAGACCGTCCGACAGTTTTGATTTTAGCGATCTTTACAATAACATTGATATAAATGATTTGCTTAACATAGTGATAGAATTATACTATACACATAAATTGCATTTATTGATGTCGCTGACTAGGTATACATCATTGGTGAGACTGGTACTTTTCGAGACAGTACTATACAACGGTATAGGCTATTACAAGCAGATTAAGGGTATCCCAATGGGGGGAAGCTGTTCTTCGGTTCTAGCAGACATCTATCTCGATAAGTATGAAACAGGTACCCATATATTAAATGAAATGGGCTACATGAGATACGTCGATGATGTGATTTTGAGTTGTAGTGTTGCAGATTTCAAAATGGATTTTAGTTTTTATCCACAAACTTTAAACCTAATAGAAACTCCTAGCAATTCAGATGAAAGTTTAAATTATTTGGACTTATGTATAGTTAAAGACAATAATAAATCTTATTTCAGAATTTTTGATAAAGGAAAAGATTTTAAATTTAAAATAAACTTCATTACACCTTGGTCAAGTAATTTACATAAAAATGTTTTTCGTAATATTATCATTAACCAATTAACTAGAAATAAACGATTGAATAGTAGAGAGTATGATCAAAAGCATCAAGATACAGAGTTTATAAATGAAGCTGTAAAACACGGTTACCGCATGGGTTTTGTAATTAAAATACTTTCAGAATTCACTGGGTTAACTGTGACTGAATGTAAGGGCAGATATTTAAACAGTTGAAACATTGTCATTGAATAGCGACGACTCGCGAGTATTGAGTATGGTTATTTGTGAAGTGGACTACAAGTTGGAGTTTTATACATCGGACATTTTTGGTAAGATTTTTGGAATTTGTTGAGACGGGTTATATCGGCACGTTCATTTGTAGGCACATTGAGTGAATTGAATAGTTTTTCGTGTGTCATCCAAATTGTATTTTTGAATTTTTGCTGTGGGTTTTTGCTGTTCGGTAATTGATGGTATTAAGGCCATTACATGTATAAGTATCGGCTTCCGGGAGTGTCGCCATGGCATAAAGCATTGCTTAACCGGAGAGTGGGGGTCACAACTCCCCCCGGCCACTTGTGATACTTTTCGTTTTTCACATTCATCTTTTGCTTTTCTGTACTTAGGTATTCTTTTTGGAATATATATATATATATATATATATATATATATATATATATATATATCATATAATTTCAGTCAACAGACTTCAACATTATTCATCCAATCTTTAAAAATCAGTGTTTAAAAATATCATTAATAATCAGTTATTAAGAATAAAACAGTTAAGTACACAATGTTACTACAAAAAAAAATATTATTAAATTAATAAACACCACCATCCAAAATAAATACCCACCAAACCTTATTTTTTCTTTTATTATAAAACAATTTAAATTTAAATTCAACACCATGCTCCAATTACAGCAACTTAATGACAGGTCAGTATCAACCACTATTAAACCGCCAAAAATTTAATCATATTATCATCAATGTGACCTCTAAAATTCCATAAACATTACAAGTATAATTTCAAAATCAGAAATGTTATTCATTATTTGATTAATAATAAATAATAAAATATTACTATTCCCCATGTTTCATATCAACCAGTTACACACTTTGACTGTAACCTTAAGTGTAAACATTTTTGAGTTGGCTCAATGCTAACCAAGTATCACATTTTCCGCTCCAAAGTCTCCAGTGCAAGTGGTAACTCATTTTATGGTATTTTATTCTTTTTCACATTTTTTACTTTACATTGTATTTTACTATTATTATTATTATTACATGGCATCAAACTGGTTTATTTATTTTATTTGATTATTATTAAATCTGATGCATTTTCAACTTTCTTCTATACGTCGGACCATGTGCATAATTTATATAATAAAATATACGGTTATGCACACAGAAACGTAGATTTTAAGTATTAACGGACCAGGTATGGTCCTTGATAACGCACATAGTTTCGAAAATACTTTCCAATTTTTCTAATTTAATTTCTTTTTCATGTCATCAATTTGTGGGAGCCAAGAAAGGTCTAGCTCCATATGTAGTTTTTTCAGTTTACATCTTTTCATCTATTACACTAATCATGCATATACATAATGTTATGTTAATGTAGGAAACAGGGGGATTAGTAGCTGTGTTATATATATGAATTAAAAAATTTTAAATTATCATTTAATCATTGGGTGTGTAGTTACAGGCTATTTTTAACAGTATATCACAAATGTAATCCAATTTTCTATTGCTTATCTTATATATGGAACAGGGAAAGAGGGGTATTTCCTTTCTATTTAGTACTTGTTTAATGTATAATAGAATTTTTCTTCTGCCTATTGTTGAGTTTATTGTAATTTCACATATGCACTTCAAAGCATTAACATTAACTTATGCTCTACTGACTATTTTCAATAAAAGATAAGTCTCGGGTATTTAATATACAAGTAACTAAATTTTTTGAAATATATATATTTGAAACTCCGATTTGAGCGCCCTTATAATGGTGTATAGTGGCATTCTCGTTTATCCATTTTTTCAATGAATCACTTGTTTATTAAAAATTTTCATCTTTGCTTCTTGTTCATATTCTGTTTTGCTTATACGGGTGATTATCCTGTCTCCTGCTCTGGTTCACTGGACGGGTCTGGGAGTGTCGCTGTGAACATTCGTACTGCCTCCTAGGTTGTATTTCGTCATGTTCATTCCGGTGTTTCTAGATTTTTTTTTTAATACTGTTGAGATTGATCGCATATACGCGTGGTGAAAGAAGAAGGGTTCCTGCCACATGGTAATACAAATTTTCCTAATGTTTCTTCATTTTTTCATCTTTTGGTGCCTGTAGTCTGAGTTTGGACATTTACAGTAATGTACTATTGTCCAATCTGAAACAGGCATTTGTTTGGGTTAATTATAATTAAATACTCAGACCTGAAGATGAATTTAATTCTTTTTAATCTTCGAATTTGGGCCGGTGCTGTTCTTTTCTATTATCGGCATTATGGCAGTGGTTTTGCTTCTATGGTGATGTTAATATTTCATGATTACTTGAATTAATTATTTTTATTAGTACTTCTTTCTAATATATATATATATATATATATATATAAACTAATTACAGGATTTCAAGAATAAGACTTTTTCAATCTCGGGATTGAGAAATTTATTTTATTACATTTGCAGGTTTTATACTTATACATTTTGATTTATATCTACCGTGTCTGTGTCTTTCCAGACCTTTGACTGAGTCTTAGCACACTTATAGTATCAGTCACAAGACAGAACCAAACGGAGCCGATTTTCGATGGTCAGAGAAAAGGGTGTTTTATGAAAAGTTTTTCAAACACTCTAAATCAATTCTCAAACACTCTAAATATCTAACCCCCCCCCCCCCCCGGTAATCTAGAAAGCTGAATCATCGTATGCTTATGTTTTGTATCAACACACACACACCAAAAAACGTTCGATTTGAGGTTAAAGATGTTGAAAACGCGCTCTTCCGTCGAAAACTCAAATTAAAATTTTTTACCCCATCACAATACTTTCCCTATATATTATATACTATGTATGTAGGGAAAGTAAAAATGGATCATTCGTATTCAGAGGTTTTTAAAACGTGTAAATCCATCAAAATCAGTGAATTTGATTTTTAGCTTTCTTTATTTAAATGTACGATGTATTTATTGTAACGAAGTATAAATTGCAAATATATTAAAGACTCTATTTGTGTAATCTATATCTGTGAAATGAAGTTCCCGATAAAGATGAAATGCGTTGCTTTTTAGATGTATATTGTATCATTCTTCATCATCTGAGACATTCAATATACGTCATTATTTAAATGCGTTTCTCTTTTACCATTCTTTGACCCTGGAGATACTGTTTCAGGTTCTTAATTCACCAATCATGACTCACTTTTTTCCGATTGATTCAAATTAACCAGGGTTCAATTCCAAATCAATCTCAGGGGATTCTGGTGCTGTTTACGATGTGAAAGAATCTTTTACAATAATGCTAACCATTCATCATAATTAACAGCCAATCGCAGCCTAATACAAGATGGACGCATGCGCAATCTGTATGCGCTGGTCCACTTTACGGCTATAAATCTTCCAACGTCAGGAGAAGCCATCTTGGAAGAAGAACGTAAAAAGAATGCAAATATTTCGTGACCAACAGAATACAACGAAACAATTTTTTGTTCCCGCCTTACGGTCATAAATATATCTGCCCCACAGCGAAAGATATGATTTCAATTACACAGGTATAAATCAGAGGAAAACACTGTACTTAAAATAGGTTGAATGAACTTATACAAGGCGGTTATTCTATTCTATCATTTCACATTTTTATTTATTTATTTACACCATTTTTTTACAGTTGGGTTTGACTGTTATCTAGCCATAGTATCAGTTGTCTTTTAAAGGTATTTTATTATGGAAAGGATCGCTAGTATTTTTGTGGATGATTTAACACTTTGAGTATTTTATTGCACTTACCGAGATTAGTATCGGAATGAACTGGTTAAACTTCAAGACTTGTCTTTGCAATTTGCTAAATCTTCCAATTTTGCGTTTTTATATTATTTGCGTTTAAGTGAATGTATTTGGAATGGGGTGTGCTTGTGAAACAAATATTTTAATGGATTTTTTTTTCAAATTCGTAAAACAAATGTTTATGGAAAATTGATTAGCATATTTTTACATTTCGTACAATATATGGTAATGTATAGGGAAAGTATTGGAATCATGGAAAATCATTGGAAAATCACAACTCGAGTTTTTGTCGGATCTATACCTTTTGGAACCTCTAGGACACGAAAAACTATTTTTAGCGTGACGTCTGTGTGTGTGTGGGCATATATGCAATGTATGTATTCACTCTAACTTAAAACTAATTGACTAAATTTCATAAAATTTTGTAGATAAATTACTTGGTGGTGACTCTCGTGCTGATTAGATTTTGATACGATGCTAAATAAAAGACCCTGCCTTTTTTGTGAAATGGCTAGCAAACATCGCATGTATCCATTCTAGCTAAAAGACTAATTTACGAGATTTCATAAAACTTAGTAGATAAATCCCATTTAGGTTACGCTGATGCTGAATAGATTTTGGAACGATTCGGAAAAACAGGACCTTTTTTTTTTTCCCTACAAAATGGCCCGCAAAAATCATTAAAATCTAAAGTAAGACTACTTATGCTCAAATTTATTAATTAAATGCTTCTTTTATACGTGGTTTTTTTTATGATAAAACGAATAAGATCAACACCACTACTCTAGGATTAGCCGTTCTAGAGATATTTTAGTTTTTCACATTTTTGCTAAGCCGCCTTTGAATATACGTACAGTTACCAAATAAAAACGAAAATTGAATTAAAAGTGAATATTCAGTGTCATTTCAAATAAATATGCGTATGATGATATGCGCAGTAAAACACAATGTAATGAATGAATAAAGAAATAAAGAGAAAACGAATTTAAATCTGCAGGAAAGTCATGTGCTGCCCACATCAGATTTTTACTTTCCGTACAATACATGATAATGTATAGGGAACGTATTGAAATAGGATCGGAAATCAAGTTTCCGATTTAGTTTACACGTTTTGGGATACTCTAAAATACGAAGAAACTACTTTCAGCGTTGCGTCTGTTTGTTTCCATATGCGCTTGTCTGTATGTACATCTGTCTGTATATCTGTCTATATGTCTGTTTGTGCAATGCATGAACTCAAACTCAAACTATCCGCTGAAATTTCGTGAAACTTAGTAGTTACGTTATTTATGCGTTATCCAGTTACTGATTAAATATGTTGTTGTTGAGACCCAGACCGTCCGACCTACCAGAAAGGCGTAAGGTAACTGTTTGGACGGCCGGGAAGAAAAATTAAATATGTGTACGATTCAGAAAAATAGAACTGGGTTTTTTTTGTTGTTGTTCAAATGGTCTACGAAAATTAACAAAATATGTATAACAATCCAACACGTTTTTGACTTTATAAATCCTCCAGCAGACTGAATAGCATATTCGATTTTTCCTAACAGGAGCGAACAAAAAGGAGGGGGGCGATGCAGGGCTGTAGCCATGTAGGGGCCAGCGAGGGCTAAGTCCCCCCAAGAGGTATAATCAGCTCCCTGATAAAAAAATATTAAATTTTTAGAAGTGATATTAAATTTCCTAGGAAATGTCATTCAGATTTTCCATAGAAAATTTCTTTGAGATTATTTTATAAATTACTTCGTTTTAAAGATTTTTTAATTTAGCAGAACTTACGATTATACTAGTGATCCATTTATTTACATATTTAACTTAAAAATATTTAAAAATGACGACAATGATATTTAGGATACTTTTCTATTATTGTGGGGTTGGTTCACTGTTATACATTATAGAGTCAAAATCAGCTGATAAGTAGATAAGAGTTAATATTAAGCATTAACTTGCATTAACTTTCAGAATGTTTCTACGAATTATTAACAGCTTTATTACCAATTAATGCTACATTAAAATCAAGTATAATTATTATATAAAAATATTGATATATGGTAGCTATATATAGATATGAATAATCAGCTCTTGGCTTGCAAATATAAATATGCAATTATTTGCTAATAATTTATATGAATTGAAATATATAATAGTAACTATTATGGTTTATAAACGCTAATGATTAATTTTGTTTTTGACGAACCCCTACTTTAAGACTGTCAAGCCCCCCTTTGAATTTCCCTCCAGCCCCCTCTTCAATTTTGTCTATGGCTACAGCCCTGGGGCGCGGTCTTAAAAGTTTTCGCAGTCCCTCCGGCGGGCAAGAATTCTGAAACGTTGCACACTTGCAGTATCGACCACGGAACAGAACCTGAGCCTGACTGAACCAATTTTCGAATAAGACCATTACTTTCTACGTTAAACACCCTATATTGTTAAACAAATTAAGAGTTGCAGCTGAATTATTAAGAGTGCTGGTTTCGTACGATTACAGTTAGTTTAAGAGTTTTTGAGGGTGTTATTCCATGTTTCAGCATAACCACTACGTACGTTTATATGAAAATTGAACAAAATATTTTTAATGCAAAAAATGTATGTAAGAGAGTTGGTTCAGTGGCAAATGGTGGATACATTGTCGATGAAATTATTAAGAATTTTTATTCTCGTTTGCTTACTTATTTTGTACGGTCATGCGACTTTTTAAAAAAAATCGGCAGTAATATTTGCATATCAGTCATCCTTGCCCTTTCTATATTCCTCTAAGCTCTTTCTATAGCCGATCCTAAAAAATAAATGTGACAAAGAAACTGTGAATTTTTAAACCGAAAATGACATCTCGATAACTAGATGTGGAAATCCTTAGTGAGTCAACCAAACCCCTTTTAAATAGAATGCTGGATCCACATCAGTCATTATCTAAGCTTTATAGCCAATCCAGAAAAATATATGTTTCAAGGGGGAAATTTTGAAGCGAAAATTGAAAAGTAACCCGAAGTAGAAATGCTTAATGAGCCACCCTACCTACTCCAGAATTTAATATTAAATCTATATCAGTTATCATATAAGCTATATTTATATTTGATCTTAAGTTGTTTCAAGGAAAATAAATTTTTTTGAACCGGAAGTGAAAAATGACCAAAAATGAAAATCCTCAGTAAACCCCTATCTATTCCGAAATGAGATGGTAAATCCATATCAGTCATCATTTGACCTCTATCTATTATAAATCTTGAGAAATAGATAACTTCAAAAATAATTTTAGTATAGACATAGATGGCAAATTTAATTGCCACCAGCAACGTATTTTTAAAAATGTAAAAAAAATAAATTAATAATAAAAATAATAATAATAATAAATAAATAAATAAATAAAATTAAAAAACCTCCATTTTTTCCAACCTACCTAAGTGTATATGCTACCTCAGCATCTAGTTTATTTAGGCAGGTTGCTTTCATAAAATATATAACTTCTATAAAAACTTAAAAACGGAATGAAGACCACAAGTACAAAGAAAATGATTGATCCGTATCCTAAAGCATTTAAATTTCATTTCAACTAATTATTTTCAACATGGAAACAATATTTTCTACAGTGACCGAAGTAAACGGAAATATTATCAATATAGGATTCTAAAAAATTTATGAATGTACAAAAAAAAAAATTACATCAAAGTAAAATCCTATTTTTAGTATTTTGCCATCCACTTTAAAACCAAAAGAATGGTTTACATTAATTTTAAAAAAGTATCCTAATAAAAAAAGGGGGGGTAGAAATATGTTCATTTTAAACAGTCAAGCAATTGAGAAAGAACAAAAAAGACAAATTCTGCCATTTAGAACCTTTCTCACGTAAAGCGGTAAAAAAGGAATTAAAATCATGAACTTCGTTGTTATACGATATCACTAAAGCAGGATTATCCTCACTGATAAAAGGAGAAGTTTAGCATGTTTCTCAAAAAAAGCTTGGCCATTATCATCAATTACCATTCAGTGGTAGTTAGAAGAATGGCACTGGCGCACACTGCAAATTCTCGTCGTGCGTGTTCAGCTTTATGTATCATTCGACAGAAGAGAAGACGATTAAGATGCTTTATGGGAAACACGCGTGGGTAGAAAAGAATATGTAAAGTTCTCATAAGAACTTGCTCTAAAATATAAACTAAGAACCAGGGGTGCCCCGAGGGCCAAGCGACCGTTTGGGGCCTCTTGTTTACAGAGGACCTCAAAGTTTTGTACGTTATTACTTTCCTTATATACATAATGTATAAGGAAAGTATTGTGACGGGGTCGAAAATTCGAATTCGAGTTTTTGACGGGAGAGCACGTTTCAAGCATCCCTGATCACGAAGCAAACATTTTTGAAGTGATGTCTGTGTGTGTGTGTGTGTCAGTGAGTCTGTAGAGACGATAACTGACGAACGAATGGATCGATTCGAACCAAATTTGGTACAAAAATCACAATCCGTAAACACTGGAAGCCTATAGTTTTTATACGTAATCGAATGTTCAGAACTCCCCTAAATTTTCGAATGAAATTTTGAAAAAATCGTCAAAAAATCAAAACCACTAGTAAAGTTATGCAAGTAGACATTCCTTATGCAATTTTTCATTAGAAAACGATTGACATAAATTTTTGAATGCTAACATGAACCGTTCTCGAGATATTGTACATTTTTCAAAAAAATTATCAAAAAGTCATATCAAATAAAAAAAAGTATTTCCTGAGAAACATGTTCACTTTTCATATGTAATACCATGCGATAAATTGGGTGACATCATTCTCGTGGATCTAGCTCGTTCCATTCATGAAAAAAGATACTTTGAATAATACTTTTGTATTTGAACGCCAATAGTCATTTATCTGCTGTAAGAATAATTTATGTCTTAGTGCATAACGCTTGGTGAGATTTTGGCGACAAATTTGGCGGAATGTCGCCAACTTGGCGACTTTTTGAAATGTTGCCAAATTAACGAAAATCTCACCAAATGGATGAAAATGACGCTAAATCAATGAAAATGACGACTCATTGTCGAAAATTCAATATCTTGGAAAGACTATTAGTATCTACTATAAGAAAAACGTATTTTTTTACTGCAAAAGTAGTAAATTCATTACATTATATAAGGAAAGTCATGTGTTGCCCACATCAGATTTTTTTAACTGAGCTTCTCAAACATTTAAAAAAATAATCGATGCATAATAGCTAATCCAACATTATATTCTATTTGGTATAGTTCTGCATCGTACCTTTAGTCATTTGTGTATCAGTGTTCCTTTGTTTTTATATAATGTTTCGACTACGACCTTGAGCATATTGAGATCTTGATGCTATAATCCCAACGGAAGTGATTTAGTGGTGTTAATATGGACTCTGCAGAATTTTATATTTGTTTTGGTTTGATCTCTTCGAGTTTTGGTATTTCACGATTTCAGGAGAGTTAACGGAGCTCTCCGCTTAAAAACAGTTGTATGATCGGTATTCCTTCTTACTGCCTGAGCCTGGCCCTGTAGGTATTAGATAGGAAAACTATGGTTATATAACTAGGGAGAAATTATTTCTCTAATAGGGTAAAATAGTTTTCGGTTAGGGAATATTTGTATGTAATAAACAAAGGTCCCTAAAATATTGTTGTTCCAGGGGGGGCCCAAAATTCTATGTCAGAACTTTAAATGAAAATATTGAATTCGTAATTATTTTTGAACTTTTTAAAAACAACAAACAAGTTGTCAGATAAACGATTTTTGAGTTACCAATTCTTCAAATGACGTTTTACTGCTTTTAATATTCTGATGGGGCCTTCCATAAAAGTTCGCTTGGGGCCTCAAGAAACTTTGGGACACAACTGCTAAGAACTTGTTTCCTGTAAAGTTCCTTTCTCTATTTTGGTGTTGTTGTTGTTGAGACCCAGACCGTCCGACCTACCAGAAAGGTGTAAGGTAACTGTATGGACGGCCGGGAAGTGCCACCCAATTTAGACCGGAACCCAGTGGGGGAGGCATCCACAGGGACCGTACCCTCCTTCCCCTACCACCAACCTCTCGGAAGGACTTACGGACCCACATGTTTAACGTGATCGTACTCCGCATGAACACGGCGGCATTTGTGGTAGCGTGCAAATCTAGCGCGCAAACCACGGGGATACCGCACCCGAGATGGCCAACAGCACGCGGTGTTCCGAGGTGGTCACCCACCAAGTACTAACCGCGCCCGATGCTGCTTGACTTCGGTGATCTAACGAGAACCTGTGTTTTCAGCACGGTACGGCCGTTGGCCTCTCTATTTTGGTGTGTCAAGTCGATGCATCTTAGCCTGATCAGAAACTAATGTAACCAGTGTCTGAGGCCTGTTTAAAGTACTTCTTTTGCTTGAACTGAAACCAAGGAACTTTTAAACTGGGGTGCTTCTAATGCATACACGCAAACTTTATCTGAAATCCCCCCCCCCCCCCAAATGAAAAAATTAAACTTAGCAATCAAAAATGTACACAGAAGTAGTTAAGCTCTGGTTCATTGATCTTCTCACTGATATAAATACTGCCAGAGAATTAGAAGTCAATCAACATAAGAAACAAATATACGTACAATTATATTAACAATTGCTTGAATTATTATAGCCAACTTAACGTACCCTTTTAGTTCAAAGCTGTGCACTATGTAGACCATTCCACTCCCACATAGATGTAATTTTAAACTTAACTTTATCTGAAATCCCCCCCCCCCCAAATGAAAAAATTAAACTTAGCAATCAAAAATGTACACAGAAGTAGTTAAGCTCTATTTCATTGATCTTCTCACTGATATAAATACTGCCAGAGAATTAGAAGTCAATCAACATAAGAAACAAATATACGTACAATTATATTAACAATTGCTTGAATTATTATAGCCAACTTAACGTACCCTTTTAGTTCAAATCTGCGCACTATGCAGACCATTCCACTCCCACATAGATGTAATTTTAAACTTAATCTAAACTAAGACTGGGACTGGGAACTATTAACTTCAGTCACACGTTAGCTATACCTGAGAAACAAACTTCTGTTCCAACTCCTGATCAATTCATCCAAACCGTCTCACTAACGCCAATACTCAACTTACTAATGTAACGAGCCAAAAGGACATTGTAACTTATAGTTTGACTTGCAAGATAGGCTGGTGATTTAAATAATTGGAAAGTAACATTTTCACATCAAACGTCTTCACACTCTTTAAAATATCAGTTCGACATCACCGAGATATGTTTATTAGTCGCTAGTGGTTGTCAAGCAATTTGTTCCTGCGTTATCAAATACCTTAAAATTTCACATTAACGAAATTACTTCGTTAAATCATAAGAGTCTTAATGAACAGTGTACTTGGCACCTTGGAAATAGCAAAAATTTAAACCAATAAAATTACTTTGTGAAATCATACGATTTCTTGATGAACAAAGTACTTGGCACTTTGGAGATAGCAAAAATTTAAATCAATGAAATTACTTTGTGAAATCATAAGATTCCTGTTGTGATACAACCATTCAAGAGACTTAATTAAAGAAAATAAAATCAATTGAACGATCATATCTCAACACCTGATTGGGTCGGACACTCACATACAATTAAAAGGGAAATTAATTATTAATATTTAATGTAATGGGACCGTATAGTGGGGAATAAATTTTAGAATATAAAGCAATGCGTTGTGTAATTAAAATTTAAACCATACTTGTATGTGAGCGCCTTAAAATTACTTACTTGTAATTAATGAATAGTGTAAGGTGTCACATAATTAATGCTGAAAACACTTTACCAAGCGGATGAACAAAATCACACATATTCATCATGGTAATGACCACAATCTAAAGTCCTTTTTCACTATACTCAACTTCAATATCTCATGAGATTGGATTGAGGACTGAACCGACAAGTAATAGCTGATCACCAGAACCGACGAAATAATAGCTGATCACAATTCCAAATGCAAAGTGTAACACAGCACAAAGAAATACCAATATGCATTTTTTGTTGTATAATAAGTTTCACTGCGTATAAATAAAGAAATGACTAATATTTCAATCATCATGATGATTTGTTAACTTATTTTCATATTGTTGAGGACTAGACTTTTAGAATAATTGACTAAAAGCATGTGCAGGATATTAATTATAATTATGTCAAATTAATGTGCGACATAACAATCCCAATAAAGGTTTCTAAAACCATAAATGCACAGTAACATACATAACGTTCCTTGCGTAAGACCAGAATTGCATAGTAATTGGCAAATAGATGTAATCCACAGTAATTGTCCATAGAGGCAAAATGCTGCTGTCAAACTGGGAAATAAATATAATTTCTTCAACTTAACTCAAATAATTTATTAGATATTAATCAATCAGATATTTGGTGTAGTAATCAATTCACAAAAAGAATCCACTCAAAAGGAAAACTTCTGTCTTTACATTTTTTTTGCAAAATATAATTTGCAAGGGAAATTTCTATAACTTGATTCACAATAACATTATCAAAGAATTAATCCATGAATAGATATCAATTGTAAAAATTTTACTTGAGAATAGCAAGTTCCTGTGTTCAAACTTTCTAAATATACATTCCACAGTAAATCAGACTTGGTTCTTAACAGATGCAAAAAAAAACAAAATATAATTTGTACTTTTAGACATAGAAAAATAATTTTAATCTTCAGTGCTTAAACTTAATGAATAAAAAGAAATGGCAAAGCAAAGGGCCAAGGCCCCTTTGCCTACGAAAATACGATACACCTTCACATGCAAGAAATTTCAGAGAGAAGAGCGTGCATCAGCATTTCACACCCGAGTCAATTTCCCGCCTAACCTGGCACACTGTGATTGGCTGAAGCCACACACACCGTTGCCATGCCAGATAAACCAAACTTCTGTTCAACCAGGGAGGTCAAGTGAGACAGAAGAAAACAAGTTTCCGTGTCTCGCCTGAAACGAGATCTACCAATTGAAAAGGTGTGCGCGTATCGAGTCATTCTTAAAAGGGGCGTACACTGTACGAATAAAAACCTGAACTGATAGCAGCACGTATAATTTAATTTAATAAAAGAATCAATTGGTCTATTAATGGATATATAAAATAAAAGCAATTTTGAATAGAATAATTTGGAATAATAAATTAAGTAAAATAAAATATTTAATGATTTATAAAAAAAATGTTAATTTGGAATAATAAAATAAAGTGTTGTGACGTGTCACAACAATTCCTTATGAACAAAGTACTTGGCACCTTGAAAATAGCAAAAATTTCAAACCAACGAAATTACTTTGTGAAATCATAAGATTCCTTGATGGACAAAATACTTGGCACCTTGGAAATAGCAAAAATTTAAACCAATAAAATTACTTTGTGAAATCATACGATTCCTTATGAACTATGAACAAAGTACTTGGCACCTTGGAAATAGCAAACATTTCAAACCAACGAAATTATTTCGTGAACCTCTTTCTAGAAATACAACCTCTTTCTAGAAATGTCCATGGAAAGTATATAAATAAGTCACTACTCAGTTGGACAAAGTGGGTGTAATACGCGTCAAATTGAATTGTGAGATACCTCAGTGTTTTGAGAATATATTCTGCTGGTTTGTGAATTAGTTTTTAATTGAAGTTTTATTGCACTTGACAGTTATTTTGGGAACTTGTAAGTTAGCAATTAACTGTTCCTGTTTACGCTTACTGATCGCTTAAAATAAAAGTGTTAGTTATCCAGAAATTTTTACTTGTTTTGACTGAGAGTACACCCACGATTCAAGAGAATAAATACGTCGTAACAATATTCTTAGAATCACAGAACTGCCGCTGCACGAACAGCAGATCTACACTTAGAATATACACCATCTGATATAGAATAAAAATTAAGACATTAGATTATACATATATATAAGTCCCTTTTCGTTTTTATATATGATGGACATGATCAATATTGGAAACGTGCAAGAAGTAAAATTACCTATTTAGAAAATTCCCAAATAAAATTCAAAAAATAAAAACTTATGAATTGATTATTAAATTTACAAATTACTATACTTTCTCGCTATTATCACCATCATCAAACTTCCTGTTTGTTGTCATTGCCATAAACAGAATTGTCAGTTTTCAAATATTACTCACGTTCTCCTTTTTAAAAGCATAAGTCAATTTAAGTCCGGAATAAGAATATTGCATTATTCTTTAAGAACGTAATTACTTTTGTCTAGACTAAAAATTCCGTATTTCATATTTAATAAGGAGTATGTCTTATAACAGTTCCCGCGATTCATTTATAAATAGACCAATAGAAGACTTGCAAATTGTGAATTGTCATCCAAATAATTATTCTCGAGATTCCCTGAGGTTAAAATCCGAAACTGATTTAATTATTGGCAAAACAATCGAATTTTTCCAGCGTTTTTATCAGTTGCCGCTTGAACAATGAACGTACGTCTTCAAAAGAAAAAGCTGGATGACTGTTCAGGAAGAAAGGCATACGTCATAGCGACTGTGTTGAGTGATGCATTGTCTACTTTTTTTTCAATCTATTCCTCTCGGATTCCAAAAATCCCTAAGATAGTCCCCACAAAAGAAAATTTCACCCTATAATTAAGCCCCACATATGCCGCCGCTAATAGAAACATCTTAATGAATTAGGGAACAAAAGACAACAACACGCTCTCCATAGGTAAGAAAGAAGCACAAGTCCCTCATTGTGGCTGGGATTCGGAAACATAATATATCATCGTGCGAAGATAACAAAATCGTGTTATTAAAAAACAAAAAAGCGGGACCCGGTGTATGGCAAAAGTGTCCTCTTGGAGTCATGCATTTCCAATTAACACGTCAAAGGCATCATAATTGGCCCATCCGCCATGACATGTCGACAAAAAGGGCCTTTGTCTGTGACAGGGTAAGCGGCGTGTAAATAGTGCGTTCGTGGGCCAGCTTTTTATTCTATTTTCGTTACAGAAGAATGTTTAGTTGTCGGGGGTCACCTGGAAGGACCAGATTTTCTGGTTTGATTTAGATTTGGTTATTTTAGAGTGACCATCACTGAATATGACTGAATATAGCGTGGTAGAAGAAAGACGTTCGTTGTTAGAAGTGTTCTTGCATCGCTTAAAAATCTAAATGCTACAAGTGCTACCATATATACACCAAGGAGGTTTACATATATAGACTGAAGTCTGTCAAATGCCGTGTCATGACACACACACCCCTTCCCACATCTCCTATTTCTCCTGAAGTACTGCTATCCGTACTTTATTTAAAATTCAATATTTTTAATGAAAACTTGTGTTTTCCATTGACCTTTGTCTTTATTATTTATAGTCAGTATATCCTTTTTTAATGAAACATGTACGACTATTATTTTATTGATATTTTTTTTTTTCTATTCTCGTTGCTCTTATTACACTGAGGCAGTAAATAAAATTATTTTGCAGTATCGTTACAGTAATAAATATGATTTATGAGTCACCTCAGATGTTTCGTTTCCTTATCGGCAGATTTCACTGAATTATCACCAAAGTTCACACACTACCATATTTATCTTTCTAAGTACGTATATCACAATTTCTCGCCCAATCCTCAAATATGACGAATTGGATGTACTGAGACAAACAGAAGCGCGCCTTCTGCAGCCCTATCATTTTCGCATAATCTACAACTTCTTCCGTTCTCTGATAAACCGTGAAGATTAGGCAAGAAATTACACTGTTACCATACAAGGCATCAGCACGGATAACTTAACAGCCGAATACTCTTTGGAATATTTGCAGGGGCACCCAGAGCATTCCATCCCCAACAATAAAACACAAAATCCACGCACCAAAGTGACATTTACGATCTATCCAGATGGGGGATGGCAACTTGGGTTAAAATTTATAGCCAGATCTTGGGCTGTATGACATTGATTCTCGTATCGCCTGTTAATCTGTGGCAGAACTTCCGCAGGCCACGAGGGTCGTTGTAAATTTTGTCTGGGGCTTTATAACTTCCTAAACGCGAACCCACTTACAACGATGTCGGCCCCAAAACACGTGTTTTTGGGTGTCGAGTGTGAAATTTTATAGTCGTTGGAAGCAAGAATTCCGTGTCTGATGGCGGAGGACTGCTAACTGACAGGCGAACGTAATTTTATCAAAATGGAGTCATCCAGGGAGAGGGTTGAAAAGTTACTCTGGGGATTTCGAATTTGATTAAGAAAAGTAATAACAGCAGAACGTGACTACTGGATGTAGAGATGAATTTTAAAGTCTGAATCGCTCGGAATGTTGTAATTATCCTTTATTATTTGATACAGAATACTACAATGATGAATCATGTAGAAAATTCCAGAGAGATTGAAAGGTATAAATAATTTCCTTAAAAAAGTCATTTGCTTTTTTTTATAAAAGAAAATTTTTCTGAAATTAAAATTTTTTTTAACAAGAAATTTCTTATAATTTAAGAAATGTCCTATAATTTCCTATAATTTACCTATAAAATGGAATTTTTAATCTTCTACCCCCCCCCCCCCCCCCCATCCCTCTCCGAACTCACCGAAGTTAGGAGAAATGATATATGAAGAAATGGGAAATAAAATATTTGGTTACCACCGCTCAGCCCCCCATTTTTTCTGCCATCACTACTGCATGTAATTATGCTATAGATTCATATATTAAAAGAGAGATGAAAAAATACGTTTATTGTCTAAACTGAAAACCCTGAGTATATGGATTGTTTATTCTGCGATTTTGAAATATAAAGATGACCAAGACCTGAAATTGCAAAAAAAAAAAAAAATGAAGCAACTGCTATTCTTATTTGTTCCTCTTACAAACTAAAAACGTAAAAGGTGAATAAAGGACTCTAAAACAAAAGAATGACAACTGCGCAAAGATGTAAAACTCACTACAAAACAAAGGAAAATTCAGCAAAACTAAAACATCATCAATTTTTACATGCATATTGTTCTAGTACAATATTTGGAGATAGAGATGGATTTTTAATTCTTGCAAACCATGTACCATGTGCAAACATGAAAGCACCAGAATGCAGACAGAAAAGGAACGACGAAAAACAATTTTCAGCTACACCACCAACAGTAATGGAACACTCGCAACGCCGCCTTTAATGCATGTCCGTACGCATGCGTACTGAGATAAGATCAAAATGATGTCACATCCCCAATTCTGCATTGAATGAATATTCTTCTTCTTTAAAGAAAGAATTATAAATAACTTTAAGGAAATTCCTTGGGTAATGTTTTTTCATTGCCTCCATCAAAATTTGTTTATTGTTTGTGAGACAATCCTTTTTGAAGGTATTATTATTTCGATTTCTTCTGAGGTGTCCAGTTATGATGTTACGGAAAATGTTCCTAGTTAAATTCGACTTCCATCCTATAATTTGGTTAATCTTCATTTCATAATTATTACGTTTATTGTACATTACTGTATGAATTCCATTTCTATGTTTAAATCTTATGGTTATATCAAGGAAATTTACTTCGTCTTTTACATTATTAGGGTTTTTAATTAGTTCCAATTCCGGTGGATAAAAGTCAAATTCAATTTCAGGAGTATTAGCGTAATGTCCCAAAATCACATCGTCCACAAATCTGTAATATGGAATCTCGTATAAAACGTGATTATTCCTTTCAAAATAGGTTAAATAGATGTCAGCTAGGACTGACGAACATCCGCCGCCCATGGGAATTCCTTTAATTTGTTGAAAAAATACCTCACCGTTATACAGTATGTTCTCAAATAACACCAGGTGAATTAGATCCATATATCTACGCAAAGTTATTACACTTTTGAGATTATATTCAGAATGCACCAGTAAAAGTATTTTATACAATTTATTAAGATCAATGTTATTGAAAAGGTCCCGGAAGTCATAGCTGCTGAACTGTAAATCTTTATTGCAATATTTTAAGCGTTTAATAACTTCATAGCTGTTTTTAATGATTATAGAATTTTGTTCCAATATAGCTTTATAAGCTGGTTGAAGTATTTTCATTAATTTTTTGTTAGCTATCGTAATATATGTATTACAACCAACTGTAACAGTACGGAATTTTACTGGTGTTTTATGCAGCTTCGGAATAAGTACTAAATAAGGAAAGGTTACCTTTTTTATATTGATGTCGATTCTTTTATATAAAGCAGTGATCTTGTTTGACATTATAGTTAAATTATATGGCAAAGGTTTGTACATAGTGCTTTCCATATAAGACTGCTTTAAAATTTTAATGTAATAAGGTTTGCAAGTAAATGCGTAATTTGATATCACTTTGTCAGTATATGTGATCACGAAACTATCCCTTACTTCCCTGATAGAAGTGGGAATGATGGAAATTTGCTGATGTTTGAGTTTGCTATGATATTGACTGGTGAACCGGTTCAGTAAATTGAATTTCCATTCATCAAATGCTTTGATGGGCAAACTATGTTTAATAGCCAATTTGTATATGAAAGACTCTACATCGGCATTAAATTCCTCTGTCACATATTCATATTCCTGACTACGGAATTTTGTACCCTTTTCAAATATATTTCTCAATGGCAAATCATTGATCACATCCAGATTTCCTGTAATTATGTGATGATGGTGCTTATCCATTAAATTACTAAGATGACATTTACATTCACTACCATTCATCAGTGATAAATTTTTGCTTAAATGGTTATAGTTATATAATTTACGTCCATATGGACGTACAAAACGATATGTAAGTTTAACATTGATTTTAGCAATAGGGATCATTTCATTCAGTTGATTAAATATAAGCTTGAAAGGTATTTTATCAAATGTCTTATTTTTGAAGGTGGTAATCATATATTCATTCTGTATTTCTTTAACGGGATGACATTTCAAATTGACATATGATCTCTGAGCTTTCAACTTCATAAAATCAAGCAATACGGCAAATTGATGATGTTTTATATTATTTTGATCTATATACGCTATATGTTCGATGATACTTTCCCATATTTTACGTATGTATTTCCTTTTTATTCCAAATACAATATTTTTTATCCACTTATTATCGACATATGTATTATTGCAAAATGAGTCCATTAAACTTTTTATTTTTGCGTGAGTGTCTTGATAGCCAATATATCGATTTTTCTTGCCACGTTTCCATCTTGAGGTTTTTTGAAATTGGAATGAACTAGAAACCGGGATTTGATCTTCATTTTTACAGTGAGCCAGATTATAATTTTCGTTGAAAATTACAGAGTTTAGGCCAAAAGGGAATGCAGATCCGTATTGTAAAATGTGCGTATATTCCCACCACAGACGCTCTTGAAGTCGAGGCACAATATCCAGTATAGTAATCACACAATTAGAAAAGTCATGTACATGGAAGTGCCTTAACTCTATGTTCGTAGAAGGATAATCCGGGTTCATGCTCTGCTTTATTTGGTTTCTATGTAAATTAATGCGCAAATGCAACGGATTCTTTGTTTGTCCTATATAAAGTATATTACAAGTTGAGCATTCTATACAATATATTACATTGTATGTTTTGCAGAATAAAAATTGACTTGAAGATCTCGGTCCGATTTGTAAAGTGTTGGCACAGGGGCATAATTTACATTTACCCGATGAACATCTACTAAACTTAAAATTCTTTAAATTGTAAAAATGTTTATAGATGCCATCAAAAAATTTTTTTCTAGATCCGTGCGTGATCGCGTTTGATGAATGTACAACATTAAGGTTTTTTGATGTCAGTCTCGGATCTGTATGAATATCCACAGGTTTGAAAAAATGCGTAATAGAAGTCATCAACAAAAGGCAACAATCAAGATCAAAGCACAATAAGGGTGGCAGGCTATCGATAATATAAATACCCTTATATTATATCACCGGGCATATATTTAATAGATATTAATAAATTAATCTCACAATGAATATATTTGCCAGTCGCTAATATTTGTAATGTATTCAGTCATAGTAATTCAAAAGTTTTACTCATTTTGAGGAGTATCTCTACTGCAGATGAATGGTGTTCTATATATAAAACACATGAATCGTGATTATGACAAAACTTGCATAAGCAACTTGAATACACATATAACATCGAAAACTTCATACGCTAAACATCATGTATGCTACTTCCTACACAATCCGATATGACCATTATAATTTTATATATTTTTTCTTTTCATTTTTATAACTTATATCCAGAAAACATAATTCATACAATTGAATTTGTCCAAGAGAGTATAAAACACTAAAAACAGATTAATAACAGATAAAAAGATTTGCATAAATATTTTGTCAATATAGCACAGTCAATCACATTACTTCTATACAATACCACCTGTACCAACCTGTACAATACCCCGTTGTACTGTTAAACAAATCACATACCTGAATCTTCATATTCTGCTTGTAATTCTACCCCAAGACAACACCGGGTTATTCCATACTTCTAAAATGGTTCATTAAAATATCCTCTCTATCCGCACTCCAACCAACGATTTCACACATCACACGGAAGACCTATGCGTTCCATGCATGGTCCGGGAAGTGGCCTTTAAAGATTCCTAGAGATATGAACAATTCTGCGCAAATGCTGCAAGAAAATGCTATATCGGATATAAATATACAACTATAAAAGATACGTTTAATATATAACATTAGACATATAATACCACTCAGAAAAAGGCGCAATGCCGCTCAAAAAACTGAAGTAGGATATAACCATGAAAAACGAATACAAAGTAAAGGGAGGGAAGCCATATGAATTGCATATAAATGGCTGAGAGGGATAGCGACCTCTCATTCCCGTTTAAAGTACTTTTACGTCAGACAACGCCCACGGATACCAATGCAATTCAACGACAGATCCCCGTACCATGTGCAAACATGAAAGCACCAGAATGCAGACAGAAAAGGAACGACGAAAAACAATTTTCAGCTACACCACCAACAGTAATGGAACACTCGCAACGCCGCCTTTAATGCATGTCCGTACGCATGCGTACTGAGATAAGATCAAAATGATGTCACATCCCCAATTCTGCATTGAATGAATATTCTTCTTCTTTAAAGAAAGAATTATAAATAACTTTAAGGAAATTCCTTGGGTAATGTTTTTTCATTGCCTCCATCAAAATTTGTTTATTGTTTGTGAGACAATCCTTTTTGAAGGTATTATTATTTCGATTTCTTCTGAGGTGTCCAGTTATGATGTTACGGAAAATGTTCCTAGTTAAATTCGACTTCCATCCTATAATTTGGTTAATCTTCATTTCATAATTATTACGTTTATTGTACATTACTGTATGAATTCCATTTCTATGTTTAAATCTTATGGTTATATCAAGGAAATTTACTTCGTCTTTTACATTATTAGGGTTTTTAATTAGTTCCAATTCCGGTGGATAAAAGTCAAATTCAATTTCAGGAGTATTAGCGTAATGTCCCAAAATCACATCGTCCACAAATCTGTAATATGGAATCTCGTATAAAACGTGATTATTCCTTTCAAAATAGGTTAAATAGATGTCAGCTAGGACTGACGAACATATATATATATATATATATATATATATATAACTGCATTTTTACAGCCGATAACTTTACCACAGAAAATGCTATAATGTTTTTATAATTTACCTCCTATGACGTCACAGGTAAATTCGATGATAGGCTTAGTTTTCCTAGCTATTGAATTACCGTCAATTTTCTGATACTTCCCAAAAGCCTCAAAATTGCCGATATTTCGCCAAACTTTGAGCCAAGTAATAAAGACAAACAGATAAAGCTTTTTACTTTTCATATATACATAGTAAAATGTATAGCAAAAGTACTGTGACGGGGTCGAAAAATTCGAATTTCAGTTTTCGACGGAAGAGCACGTTTTAAACCTCCCTGGACTCGAATGGAACGTTTTGAAGTGATGTGTGTGTGTGTGAATAAGCGTGTGTGCCCGTGAGACTGCGGACGCGATATCTCACAAACGAGCGATGCGTTTCGAAAATATTCTGATACGATTATTACAATCATTAATGTCTGGAACCCTATTTATTTAAAGAGCAATCGAATGTTTAAAAGACGCCCCTTCGCTTCAATTTTCGAATTTTCGAATGACTTTTTGAAAAATCTTTAAAAAATCAAAGCTTTCAAAAATGATAAACAAATTAACATTTTAGACGAATTATTTTATTAGAATACAAATAACACATGCTTTAGAATGCTAGCATGGACGTTCTCAAGATATTTTACGATTTAGGAATGAATTATTAAAAATACCAGGACTTTGGACACTCTTAAATAAATAATAATTTCATATTTAATTTTTCATTACGAAACGCATGATAAACTTTGGAGTATTAGCATGAACCGTTCCGAGTCAACATCCATGACCACAGGTGGAATTCAAGACCTAAATATTCGAGATAGATACGGTAGAATGCTTAATCCGTATCTATAGTCGATGGGGGGGGGGGGGGGGGGTACGAGAAGACTCTTGCCTTAGACGTCCCGGATACCGAGGTGACAAATATAAATAGGATGGCTTTCTGTGGAGAATCTGAGAATTAATGTTATTAACGTTCCCAGTGTAACAGCAAAGGCAAAAATAGCGAAAGAAATTAATAAAATGGTTACAAAATGCTATAAATGTGGAATAAATAAATTGAATTTATTTGACTGCTACAAGTAAAAAGAAAGTAAAAAAAATTGTCTGTCGTGCTAGATCAAGTGATTATTAGTATTGGAACAGCTAAATCTGGAAATATGTGTTATTCAGCAGCATTCCTATTATCGACGAAATTTCACTTTAGAAGGGACCAGAGGGGGCTAAGTCTCCAAAGAGGTATACTTAGCCCCCACCCTCCCTGATAAAAATATTAAATTTTTAGTAGTGATATGAAATTTCATCAAGGTGCCATCCAAATTTTGCATTCAATTCTCTTTTTTAGATTTTTTTTTGTTTTATAAATTACTTCGTTTTAAAGATTTTTTAATTTAATAGAATTTGCGATAATACTAATGATCAATTTATTTACATATTTAACTTAAAAATATTTAAAAATTATGACAATAGTATTTAGGATACTTTTGTATTATTGTGGGGTTCACTGTTATACATTATAGAGCCAAAATCAACTGATAAGTAGTGAAAACTCGATATCAAGCATTAACTTGTATTAACTTTCAGAAATCTTCTTCGATTCATTAACAGCTTTACTACTAGTTAATGTTTATATTACATCAATCGTAATTATTATTATAATTTTTGATGTATGCGGTTATCAATAATCAACTCTTAGCTTACAAATATAAAAAATCTGATGTGGGCAGCACATGACTTTCCCTATATAATGCAATGAATTTACTACTTTTACAGTAAAAAAAAAATAGATTATTTTTATAGTAGATATTTATATTCTTTCCAAGATATTGAATTTTCGTCAATGAGTCGTCATTTGCATTGATTTACCGTCATTTTTATCCATTTGGCGAGTGTTTCGTTAATTTAGCAACATTTAAAAAAGTCGCCAAGTTGGCGGCATTCCACCAAATTTGTCGCCAAAATCTCGCCAAGCGTTATGGACGGAGAAATAAGTTATTCTTACAGCAGATAAATGACTATTGGCGTTCAAATACAAAAGTATTACTTAAAGTATCTTTTCTCATGAATAGAACGAGTTAGATCCACGAGAATGATGTCACCCAATTTATCGTATGATATTACATATGAAAAGTGAGCATGTTTCTTAACAGTTAATATTTTTTTTAATTTATGGGATTTTTGGATAAATTTATTTGAAAAATATGCAATATCTCGAGAACGGTTCATGCTAGCGTTCTAAAGTTTATGTCAATCGTTTTCTGAGGAAAAATTACATAAACAATGTCTATTTGCGTAACTTTATTAAAAGTTTTGATTTTTTCAAAATTTTACTCGAAAATTTAGGGGGGTTCTGAACATTCGATTATGTTTTAAAACAATAGGCTTCCAGTATTCACGGATTGTGATTTTTGTACCAAATTTCATTTTAATCGCTCCATTCTTTCGTGAGATATCGTCTGCACAGACTCACTGACACACACACACACACACAGACATCACTTCAAAAATGTTTTATTCATAATCAGGGTTGCTTGAAACGTGCTCTCCCGTCGAAAACTCGAATTCGAATTTTCGATCCCTTTACAATACTTTCCGTATACATTATGTATATAAGGAAAGTAAAAATGAATTACAACACTCTAACCCCCTATTCTGTCAGCGACCCTCCCTCTTTCCAAGATTCTGGCTACCCTATTACAGCCAGAATATCATTAAATATGAGTAGTATTGATATTCATGTCTTTTTTTGATTGTTATGTTACAAGAACATGATAATTCTATTTCCCTTTTCTCTGGAACTATTTCTTCAGCGTTCTAAAAAGTCGCCAAGTTGGCGACATTCCGCTAAATTCGTCGACAAAATCTCGCCAAGCGTTATGGACGAAGAAATAAATTGTTCTTACAGCAGATAAATGACTAGTGGCGTTCAAATACAAAAGTATTACTCAAAGTACCTTTTTTCATGAATGGAACGAGCTAGATCCACGAGAATGGTGTTACCAAATTTATCGCATGGTATTACATATGAAAAGTGAATATGTTTCTCAATGGGAAATATTTTTTTTTTATTTTATATGACTTTTTGATAATTTTTTCGAAAAATGTGCAATATCTCGAGAACGGTTCATGTTAGCGTTCTAAAATTTATGTCAATCGTTTTCTAATGAAAAATTACATAAGAAATGTCTATTTTCGTAACTTTATTAGCGGTTTTGATTTTTTGACGATTTTTTCAAAATTTCACTCGAAAATTTAGGGTGTTCCGAACATTCGATTGCGTATAAAAACAATAGGCTTCCAATGTTTACGGATTGTAATTTTTGTACCAAATTTCGTTCGAATCGGTCCATTCGTTCGTCAGTTATCGTCTCCACAGACTCACTGACACTGACACACACACACACACATACTTTCACGCACGCACACACACTCACAGACATCACTTCAAAAATGTTCGATTCGTGATCAGGGATACTTGAAACGTGCTCTCCCGTCAAGAACTCGAATTCGAATTTTCGATCCCGTCACAATACTTTCCTTATACATTATATATATAAGGAAAGTAATATTCAATTATTTGTTAATAATTTATATGGATTGAAATATGTAACATTAACTATTATGATTTATAAATGCTAATGGTTGTGTTTTCATTGAGCACCTCCTTCAAAATTGTTGAGCCCTCCTAGAATTGCAATCCAGCTCCTCTTCGATTCCATCTCTGGCTACAGCCATGCCAAAATTTAATGCCATTCCTAGCAAAAAAAATCTGATGTAGGCAGAACTTTCCCTACATAAAGCAATTACTTTACTTTATTCAGTACGTAAAAACGATGTGCAAGATCTATGGCACAACGTTTTTGGCATTAATTTAACAATTTGCCAAATGTACAGAAATGGAAATTGTGCACATTTAGCAACTTAAAACTAAAAAAGAAATGACTTGTTCTTACTTAACGAGAAAAATCCTCATTATTCAGTTGGTACAGACTTGCCGGACTGCCGGTTTAGCCAAGTGGCGGTTTAACGAGGTTTGATTGTATATTGTTACAAACGTCTAAAATGCCATCACTGGAGTCTATTTTGAAAAACAGACGGAGAAAACATCCGTACAGACAACTTTTCTTATGACGTGAATCTAGGGCTGCCGTACTCTGAAGTAGGAGGTGTTGCTAGATTGGAGATTTACCGCCAATTTGGCGACTTTTAGAAGATTCGAGAACCACCTCGAAATAACGAATATTCTTCTAGATACGAGAGCTTTCTAAACAGTTTCTGCAGAGAGTGCATAAAACAAATCATCACTCAGTTGGAGGAGTAGTTGACGTGATACGACTATATTGAACTGTGACGTACGTCAGTGTTTTGAAAATATTATCAGCCGTTTTGTGAAATTAGTAGAGCATTTTATTGCTGTTTTACTGCACCTAATAATTGTTCAGTGATCTTCTGAGATAGTGAGCTATTTGCTGTATATTGTTCCTGTTTACACTCTGCTTGTAAATAAACGTGTTAGTTATCTAGAAATTTGGACTCATTCTTGTATCTTGAAAGTACATCCACCATTCCAGAGGATAGGTCGTGACATTATGTAAATCCAAATAATACACAGCAAACCTATGCTTCTGTTCAAGGCCTTTACTCTATTCAAATAGAAAATACCTTCATAAGCAGCCATTCTTATTACGTGAATGTAAGGTTGCCATATTTTGAATTTCGAAGCGGGATTGTTAGATTTAACGATTTATTGCCAACTTGGCGACGTTTCGAATGTACTAGAACTTTTTCAGAATAACGAATAATCTTGGAGATACGGGTCGCTTCTGGAAGTTTCTACAGAGAATATATCAAAGGAGTCATCGCTCAGTTGGAGAGTAGTTGACGTGATACGAACTATATAGAATTGTGAGACACTTTAATGTTTTGTGAATTATCTGAGCATTTAATTGCTGTTTTATTATATCTGATAGTTGTTCAATGACCTTGTAAAATAGTTATCGATCTATTCGCTGTATATTGTTCCAGTTTACGCTTATTAGTGCTTTTAAATGAAGTTAGTGTTAATTAGAAAGTTATCTAAAAATGTGGACTCATTTTTGTATCCTGAGAGTACACCAACGATTTCAGAGGATATGTTGTAACAATATCTCGTTTAATACATAAATGACTATTGGCGAATTCTTAGGAGTCAAAATACAAAACTATTACAAAAGTATATTTTTTCGTAAATGGAAAAAGCTGGATCCACGAGAATTGTGTTAACAGTTTTATTACATATTATTGTATATAAAAAGGAACATATTTGGTAATACTTACTACACTTTTAATTTCGTCTAAATTTTTGATACATTTATTTGAAAAACATTCAATGTCTCGAAAATGGTTCATGCTAGCGTTCTACAATTTGTGGCATTCGTTTCTAATGAAAAATTGTGCATGAAATTATTAATATATTTACCAGTAATAATTAAGATATGGATATTTAAATGATTATTTTTTTCAAAAATATATCCAAAAATCGTGTAATATTTCGAGAACAATTTATACTACCGTTCTAAAAATTATGTTATTCGTTTTCTAATGAAAAATTACCTATGAAATGATTACTTGTTTAACAATATTGAAGATCAAGATTTTTTGATGATTTTTTTTTTCAAAAATTTATTCGAATATTGGGGGTTGGTGGCCTGAACATTCGATTAATGGCGTTTAAAATCAATCGAGTTCTAGTATTCACTGATTGTAATAATAGTACCAAATTTTGTTCGAAATTCTTCATCCGTTAGCGAAACTATAGCGTCTACAGTCTTATGTACACACACACACACATTACCGCAAAGATGTTCGATTCGAGTTCAGGTATGCTTAAACCTATCTTGTTACTATGGCTGAAAATTCATCCATACCGTAATGTAAATTGCGAAAGTATCTTAATGTTTATTTTGTAAATGTTTTCATTTTATTTACTTGGAGCAAATTGTGGAATATTTTGTTAAAATAAGAGTAAAATTAAATAGAAAAACATTTTTCTCATTTATATAAAAGGCAGTAGTTACTAAATGCCATTAACATTAATTAGAACTATTAAAAATGTGGGTTAAAGTATTAAAAGGTCACTCAGATTAACAGTGGCCTTTGAAAAATATGAGTGGCAAGTTGGATTAAAACTTGTTCGTCCGTCAAAACCTCGAATTCGAATAATATACTTTCGCTACAGTAATGCACTTTCACTACAATAATATACTTCCACTATACATTATACTACGTATATAGGGAAAGTAATAGGCAAACTAAAACCCAAGGCATGATAAACATTACGGACAAACTTCTCGAAAGAGATAAACCACTCCCTGAAATAAAATATATTGACACCAATGGAAAGATGTTCCCCACGATTCAACTACCAGTAGCACAAAAAATAAATGTATTTAAAACCAATTAAAAGTTCACTCTCATTTCAATAATAACAAAGATGATGAACATTCTACGGACTCCATAGAAACTTGAATGATTCACTACAACACTGAGATCCTTAAATGGTTTAGCATTCAACTATTGAATCGTCGCGGTCAGACTCTCATTCCACAGAGCATTCAAATTAGAAATATCAACTTCCACAACAAAAGCTGATTCTACTTTCAATTCTGCGTGCACCACAAAACAATTAAAAACATAAACTCTTGTTAATCGTTTTTTAACCGGTGTTTCAATTAATCGAATGAGTTGCAAGTTGCAGGTTATTTTGTAAGCTGGCGGTACCCATCAGGGTCTGGAGTGTGAGAATAATTCGTAATTGGCGAAGATTCCTCCTTCTGTTGCAGGAGTAGTAATCGCGATTGATCGATACTGATTGATCACTGATTGGAATGATCACGTGCTGCCTTCATTACCTACCCATCGATCAGTCAGGCTCGGTAATTAGAGGCTTCAGCTTCCTTTCGTTGGAGGTCGTTTTATGCGAACAAAGAGTTTGGGAACGTGTTACAAATGGGTATTTTGTGTTACAGTCTTGTTGGATTAAGTGAAATGAAAAATGTCTGGACAAAATGTTAAGGGATTGAAATATTTGACCGGATTTCAAATTAGAAGTTAGTTTCACAGAGATTGATCTACAGTAGGGTATTCGGGGAACGTGCCCAGACCCATCATTTCTTATTGAGGTCCTTCTGAAACGTCCACTGCATTCAAAAATTACACGCTTGCTGTAGCGGGATAAAATTATTTGGGGAGGCATAAAACCAGAGACCAAATAAAAAGTTTAATTCTGCATCTGAATTACAATGAAAATAAATTAGTGACATCTTACTGTTTTGTTATTACATAACAGTTTGTTATTATATAACAATAAAAAAAATTTTGACGTGGGCAGCACATGACTTTCCTTATATAATGCAATGAATTTACTACTTTTACAGTTAAAAAATGTTATTCTTATAGTAGATACTAATATTCTTTCCAAGATATTGAATTTCCTTCAATTAGTCGACATTTTCATTGATGTAGCGTCATTTTCATCCATTTGGCGAGATTTTCGTTAATTTGTCAACATTTTAAAAAGTCGCCAAATTGGCAACATTCCGCCAAATTCGTCGCCAAAATCTCGCTAAGCGTTATGAACGGAGAAATAAGTTATTCTTACAGCAGATAAATGATTATTGGCGTTCAAATACAAAAGTATTACTCAAAGTACCTTTTCTCGTGAATGGAACGAGTTAGATCCACGAGAATGATATCACCAAATTTATCGCATGATATTGCATATGAAAAGTGAACATGTTTCTTAAGAGTTAATATTTTTTATTTTATTTTACTTGATTTTTTGATAAATTTATTTGAAAAATGTGCAATATCTCGAGAACGGTTAATGCTAGTGTCCTACAGTTTGTGTCAATCATTTTCTAAGGAAAAATTGCATAGAAATATCTATTTGCGTAACTTTATTAAAGGATTTGATTTTTTGATGATTTTTTCAAAATTTCACTCGAAAATTTAGGGGGGTTCTGAACATTCGATTTTGTTTAAGAACAATAGGCTTCCAGTATTCACGGATTGTGATTTTTGTACCAAATTTGATTCGAATCGCTCCATTCGTTCGTGAGATATCGTCTCCACAGTCTCACTGACACACACACACACATACTTTCACACACACAAACACACACACAGACATCACCTCAAAAATGTTCGATTCGTGATCAGGGATGCTTGAAACGTGCTCTCCCGTCGAAAACTCGAATTCGAATTTTCGACCCCGTCACAATACTTTCCTTATACATTATGTATATAAGGAAAGTAATAAAATTCGTGGTCAACGATTTAACATCCCAGAAGAAGCAGCCGAAGCTTATAAATCACACATTACTGCTATACCAATTTCTGAATAGCATAACTGTTTTGAAACTTGTTTTATTCGAATGAAAAAAATGTATTGGTGCTAAAGGGGAATATTTTGAAAAGCAATGAAATGATTTATTTCCACTCAAAATTATTTTGATATATTTTATATTCCTGAAATCACGAGTCGCCACTGTTATATAATATACCGGGTGGTCAGAATTAAAACACCCCTACTCTGAGCTCGCTATACATCGAACTACTCAGTGTAAAGGCTCCAAAATTGTTGAACATACTATTCAAGACATGGGGAAAGGGATTACGCGAAAAAAAAATTAGTTCCAGAAACACCGATAGGTGGCGCTGTACAACAGAAAATATGCTGAAAAGACACAAAATACACATTTGTAACACATTTTATTCGAACGTACCAAACATTCATATCACAAGGACCTTATCGATGCAGGGAATGCTGCGTATAAAGTTATTCATTGATTGTTCAACAATAGCGGTGGCAACATCGTCAACGACATCTAAACGAGTCGATTTGCGTCCTCGACCCGGCTGAACTCCAAGATGTCCAGTTTTCTCGAATTGAGCGATCATTCTCCTGAGAGCTTGTGGAAGTAATGGTCCTTTGCGCAAATCCTTAAGTCGACGAAACTCTCGAAGTGCAGCTGCAGCATGTCCTTTGATTTCATAAAACAGCTTCCCAAGCAAAGCGCGTTCTGGCAGTGTGACAGCCATCGCTGATAAGAATGAAAATTTCCCAGTTTTATCCCCTTTTATGCCCAGAACATAGTAGCTGCAAACCAAGGGTTTGTACACATTTTTGTGCTTACAGTGCGAAATTGCAGTTACAATGACAGTTTAAGTTTCTTCACTTTTTTATCTTCTTTTTTTTTTCATATCAGAAAAAGAAATTAAAAAGGAAAAATTCCATATCGCAAGTGTTTGTTTGTTTTGTGATTATTTTGTGTCTTTTCAGCATATTTGCTGTTGTACAGCGCCACCTATCGGTGTTTCTGGAACTATTTTTTTTTCGCGTAATCCCCTTCCCCATGTCTTGAATAGTAGGTTCAACAATTTTGGAGCCTTTACACTGAGTAGTTCGATGTATAGAGAGCTCAGAGTAGGGGTGTTTTAATTCTGACCACCCGGTATATATATATATATATTGCTGATAGTGTCACCCCAGTTTTGGCTAACCGATTAAAAGCGTTTTATAAGGGAAACGCAATGCATGAGACTCACAGTGCCCTAAAAATGGTCAAAATATCAATTTTCTGTTTTATTGGCTCAAATTATAACTGTAACATTACTAAATATGTAGGTGAAATTTCAAAGCTGTAGCTTCTTAATTTAAAACATTATTAATGTTTTAAGGCACAATGATAGACTAGAAACAAGACACAAAGGTAAACTTTCAATTTGTTTTTCTCCGTCTTAATTTATGGCCGACATTCGTGTTTTTAAAATGCTAAGATAGAGGTTTTTAATTTTTTTGTGCATGTTTTTTATTTTGTATTTGATAAAATAGTGCATGGAATTAACATTAAGATTAGTAGTTAATTTTTTTTAAAAAAAATATCAACCTAAGAACTGATTAAATTTCATCCTTTTTTCACTATACGTGACAGTAAAAAAAAAATTACATTAAATCTAATATCAGGAGCGTCTAAAAATCCATGCACAATTTTGTGTAGTATATTCCAAGAAATGTAAAAGAAAAATTTGCATCAAAAATATTACAATTTGAGAAAGTAATAGGAATTTTTAAAAAATTAAATTTGTTTAAATAAATTTAAATTTTAATTAAACGTGTAGTTCAACAAGATATTTTATTATCAAATTTTGTTTATAATTTAATGTCGAAATTTAATAAAACCATAATTTTCATTATAATATTTCAAATTTAAAAAAAAAAAAATGTTGACTGGGTACTGTGTCCCCTTGTATACGTTTAATTTGACACTGCATGTTCTTCAACACATTCTAGAAACAGATGGAGTTATATATATTCATTACCAAAGCAACTCATTAGCGATTGTTTCAGCATCTTATTGTTTAGATAAAATTTAAATTTAATTTTGCAAACAAAATTATTAAATGTTGAACTACCAGATTTTTACTTTCCTTATATACAATAATGTATAAGGAAAGTATTGTGATGGGGTCGAAAATTCGAATTCGAGTTTTCGACGGGAGAGCACATTTCAAGCATCCCTGATCACGAATCGAACATTTTTGAGGTGATGTGTGGAGACAATATTTCACGGACGAATGGAGCGATTCGAATGAATGTGTGTGTGTGTGTGTGTGTGTCAGTGAGCCTGTGGAGACGATAACTGACGAAAGAATGGACGGATTCGAAAGAAATTTGGTACAAAAATTGCAATCCGTGAATACTGGAAGTCTATTGTTTTTAAACGCAATCGAATGTTCAGAACCCACTTAAATTTTCGAGTGAAATTTTGAAAAAATCATCCAAAAATCAAAATCTCTAATAACATTAAGCAAATAGACATTTATGTAATTTTTCATTAGAAAACGATTGACATAAATTTTAGAACGCTGGCCTGAACCGTTCTCGAGATATTGCACATTTTCCAAAAAAATTATCAAAAAATAATATAAAATAAAAAAATATATTTCCTATTGAGAAATATGTTCACTTTTCATATGTAATAGGATGCGATAAATTGGGTGGCATCATTCTCGTGGATCTAGCTCGTTTCATTCATGAAAAAAGATACTTTGAGTAACACTTTAGCATTTGAACTCCAATAGCCATTTATCTGCTGTTAGAATAACTTATTTCTCCTTCCATAACGCTTGGCGAGATTTTAGTGACTAATTTGGTGAAATGTCGCCAACTTGGCGATTTTTTAAAATTTAAATTAACGAATATCTCGCCAAATGGATAAAAATGACTCTAAATCAATGAAAATGACGACTCATTGACGAAAATTCAATATCTTGGAAAGAATATAAATATCTGCTATAAGAATAATCCATTTTATTTGACTATAAAAGAAGTAAATTCATTGCATTATATAAGGAAATTCATGTGCTGCCCACATCAGATTTTTTTAAATATGCATCGAAACTGGTATATAAAGATAGAACAATCATAATTCATTTAGGTTCAAAGTCTAGTGATATATCTCATAATGAGACATAGGGTGCAAATACTATTTACATTTCTACATTATGGTTATAACCCAAGCCGCTGCTGTGTTATACCAGTTGATATTGTGGTAGAAGCTCCATCTACTTTATATGTCACATGAGGAAACACAGCAAACGGTATGATGCTGTCGCAGCCGCCTGTTAGGTTAAGAACGCAGCATTGGATTTTGGACCGGGTCTAAAGCCTGAATTGCTCTTGACAGGACTTTGATCCGACCAGGGAACTTGAGGAAGGTGGAAGGGCCCCTAAAATTTCATTTTTAATGCATAAAAATCAGAGAACACGAGTAAGAAGATAAATATACCATTCACCAAGATTTGCCTTTTTACTTATTAAAAGTGTGAAAAATTCCAAATTATGAAAATGTCAAAATTTAGCAATTCTCTAAATCAAATGTGCTATAAACTTTTAACGAATCTCCAAAGTCCTCAGAAAATAAACCCCATATTTTTGGAAATGCAATGACTTGCATAAAAGAAAAATCCCGTCGTGTAGCAAGAAAGAGCGTCTTCACTTCTCCGAGAAATTCCGCAACTTAGGCATGTCTTTCCGGGCCTATAAGGCAGTTAAATGAAAGAAGTAGTGCGCGATTTCCCTCTTAGTTCCATTTTCAATGCAGTATTACCTGAAGGAGTAGACATTTCGAGATTTCATAACGCCGGAACTTGAGGGTGTGGCGCCTGTCGGAGCAAAATCATCTGCCTTCATTTATTTGCAAACATTTTATACATTTACTATGAATTGTGCACAATTAAAATCAGTTGCGGTCAGGAATGGGTAAAGCAGATTCAGTGGCAGAATTCCCCACCCCCTCCTCCTCCTCAACAACGAACATCATCAAAACACATACTAGCACAAATGTTGTTAAATATTATCTAAAAATAGCCAAACGAGTCTGAAAAATTCTCCAAATGATAATAATAATAACAAAATCAACCGATAACTGATGTAGGTGAAGCAGTGCTTCACCCGTGTCACCTTGTAAGGATTAACAATTTCTATTCTCGACTTCTTATTTTTCAAACTCCGGGGAAAGCAGAGTCTAAATTTAAATAACAACCGCGCAGATTGCGATCGACAGGTGGAGCTGGCAACCAGGTTATAGAAAGGCGAAGTGCGAATCAAGAGAGGTTCGAGATGGTGGGAGGTGGTACAAGTTGGTACGTGTAGCGTGGCGTGTGTGGACGAAAGACGATGGTAGAATGGTTGGACCATGTACATTCTGGTTTATTATTGTAAATAACGTTAATGTAGTTTATTTTATGATTTCTACGGTTTAAGAATAAAACTTGTTTTTATCAAAAGATGCCTGCGTTTTCATTCCGACACCTCTACAACCTGACTAGCCGCCACTGATTAAAATAAAGGTTCCTTGTTCGTAAATTGCTTGAGTAGATACTGTCTACCCTGAGACTTCGCCAGTGTATGCTTGACCGTTTCTAGTATATTGGAATCATTCTACATTTGTTTTATTTCAGTTATTCAACATAGTCAAGCCAATTCCTGGTAAGTTCATAGTGAATACAGTATATGGCTTTGCCCACAAATAATAAATAGAATGCAACATAAAATACTGCACAATAAATTGTAATAAACATGCGACTGATTTTATGCTTCATCTGTGTATTTAAGCTGCTTCTTGCACTTAGTCACTCCATTTGATATAAATACGTCTTACTTAAGGAAAACTTGAACAACGTATGCTGCATTATTGTGCACAAATAGCACAATAATGCAGCATATATACGTGCTTATATACGTTGTTCGAGTTTTCCTTATCCTTCGTACAAAATGTTTTTTTACTTATAAATACTTCTTAACCTGCTTGTTATTCAAAAAGCAACCAAGGTTAAATCCAATTTCTGTTAACAAATATGATACTGTAAAAAAAAAAAAAAAACTCTGGAGTTGTAACGAGAAAAAGAGATATTTTAATGCCACGAAAAGACAAGATATCGTGTGAGTACAAAAAAAAGTCTGAATACAGGTCTTGTTCCTTTTTACTTTCCCTGCAATACATGGTAATGTATAGGGAAAGTATTGGAATCATGCCGAAAATCGCAACTCGAGTTTTCGACGGATCTATACGTTTCAAGACCTCTAGAATACAAAAAAAAACCATTTTTAGCATGACGTCTGTGTGTGTGTCTGTCTGTCTGTGCAGATTTTTTATCCACTGTAACTAAAAAACTAATAGATCGAATTTCACAAAATTGGGTAGCTAAGTCACTTGTGGGCGAGTCTGGTGCTGATTAGTTTTGGGTACGATTCGGGATGAAAGAACCCGCCTATTTTTGCGAAATGGCCCACAAAAGCTTGTATCCACTCTAACTAAAAAACTAATGGACCGAATTTCACAAAATTCGGCAGATGAGTCATTTGTGGGTCACCCTGGTGCTGATTAGATTTTGGTATAATTCGGAAAAAATAACCTGTCTTTTTTTGCAAAATGGCCCGCAAAAATCATCAAAATCTAAACTAAAGAACAACGTATGCTCAAATATATCCATTAAATGCTTGTTTAATACGTAATTTTTAGAGAAGAAAAGAATAAGACCAACCCCATTACTCTAGGACTAGCCGTTCTCGAGATACTTTAGATTTTTCGTATTTTCTCTACTCCACCTTTGAAAATAAGTCAAGTTATCAAATGTGAACGAAAATTGAATTAAAAGTGAATTAAATTTAATTAAAATAAAGAGAACGTGGCTATAAGTCTGCAGGGAAAGTCATGTGCTGCCCACATTAGATTTTTTCAATATTATTTTAGTTCTTTTGATATTGTTCTAGTTTCGTGGCACAATCGAACTGTTTCAATGTTAGCTTTTGTTGTAGGAACGGTATACGATTTTTATGCTGCCCTACCATGGGCTTGGATAGGGAGGGCACTCCTCCCCCCCCCCCCCCCCCCCTCTTCCCTAGATGTTCAAAATCACAAAGTCGGACATCAAGTTAATCGATGTTGTAGGTCTCATCCATGAGTTTTCCCTCTTGGAAAAAAGCGTAGATAGCCTATCTTCTACTAATATATATACGGGGGAATGTTCTATGAGCACCCAAGGCTCCGACGGATCGTGCTTCCACTCTGTTTACAGAACAGCGCCATCTATCTGATGGCTCGTAAAGTTATCTTTTCTCTCCATCCGTTTCCTCGGAAGTCCAGACGCGCATTCAAATCCCAAAATAAGGTTAATTAAAAAGAAAATATTATGTGTTTTTCTAGTTCCTTTAAAAAGCTATAAAAGAAATTCATTTATGGCTTCATTCATAGGCTCCACGTGTATATGTTTACAAACAATAGTGGTAACTAACGCCACCTATCAATCAGTTATAGAATCACACATATTGCCTCACGGGAGGCTGGCGGATCCAAACCACAAAAACAGTTTATGGGGAAAAATGTATAGTTGGGGGGAGAGGAGGCGCACTTGTTGCATAAGTGCCGGAAAAATATTTTCGGCAGCACAGATCACATATGTAGACAAATATTTAAAATCTTATGTCAAATTTTGTTTGAGATGAACATAATTTTGTGGATTTGGTGACAGGTGTTCTCCATGCATGTTCCCATCACAATACATACCCCCATACAATTCAAATTAGTAGTAATACTAATCTGTTATTGTCATACAACATTAAATTAAAAACAACATTTTTGAATGATAT